>PVIC010035223.1:0-19206 GCA_004025085.1 Thryonomys swinderianus | reverse complement strand
AAAAAAAAAAAAAAAAAAAAAAAAAAAAAAAAAAAAAAAAAAAAAAAAAAAAAAAAAAAAAACTAAAAAGAAAATTTAATTTAGTTTTTAAAAAATCTTGATTATGGGAAAAAAAAAAAGAGGCACTGTTATATAAACCTATAACCCCTGGTGCTTGAGGCTGAGGCAGAATTTGAGGCATAGGCCAATCTGAATTACAGAGCGAGAAACTACCTCATAAAAGAGAAGTGGGGGCAGCAGCTCCTAAGAAGCCCCACGCTGGGCAGCCCCACTTCCTCCGCACAGTGCGCAGCCAGGCGCCGCCGGAGCTCCGGGCAGCGTCCTTGCCAGGACCCGCCAGCTGCACACTTTCCCGACCGCTGCTCCCGGAACCCCGGCAGCCGCTGCAGCCATCGCAGTCGGTGCCGCTCCTGGGTGTCCACGCAACACGAACGTCCTCTGTCAGACGGGGAGGCCGGGACCTGAAGTCAGGGGCACAGGCTGCAACCAGGGGTGCCGGCGACCCTCCGCCGCCTCTTCCACCCGCGGGCCTCTGTCCCCATGCTCCCTGTCCAAGTCAGGCCTCCCTGTGTTCCTTCAAGGACACTGGTGTGACAGGCCGGGGCCTGGCTCAGGGACAGAGCACGAGCAGGCCCCAGGCTCCAGCCCGGTGCCACCCCGAGGAAAGAGAAGCCCTAACTCCCGCCGGCAGAGTCCTGGGTTAGAGCAGCGCCAGGGCCGCAGCGGAGCACAACCCGCCGTCTGAGGTGCGGGGCGCTGCTGCGGCTGTCCCGAGGGCTTGCTGCTTCTTCCTCCAGGTGTCACGAGCCCCCGAGGAACATGCCGCCTTCAGTCACCTGCCCCCAAAGGACAAGGGGTGCCCCAGTTTGGGGACTCTGGCAGGTGTGGGTACACACTCTCCATTTGCACAGGGAGTCACTGGCACCCCCAGCCTCTCCCCAACTCGAGAGGCTGTGTGCGGGGACCGCTCGGGGGCCGATCCGTGCCCCTCACTCCCGCCTGACAGTGCGGATGTCCCTAGAGCTGCCCTGCCGGCCCCACCCTTCTTTAGAGAAGTCGTCTAAACCTTAACTCATTTTCGAAAGCGAGCTATTCTCTTACTATCAAACGTCCTGGCTTCTTTACACAGTCTGGTAGGAGAGGCTGTCTCGCGAGGTGGGGGCTTCACTTACAGGGGACTCAGGGAGGAACCCCGGGCCCTGCTGGAGGTACAGCCCTGCTCAGCTGGGAGCTTCTGGCCCCACCACAGGGGCCCGGGGCACCCACAGAAATGCGACCTAACCAAAGGGGCAGCTCCGGCACCGAGGCATGGCCGACAGGGTTGGCCGGCAGGAGTGGAAGGCGGCCCCGACCCCACCGGAGAGCTGACCGCACCCCGAGAAGACCCTGGGGCGAGACCCGCTCCTCTGCTGTCCCTCACCTCTCGGCTGCGGCCCCCAGCGTGGCCTCTGGGGGCCCTGCGGGGCCCAGCTCCTGTCTAGGCACCCGGCTCCCCACCCTCCTAGTTCTGCGGGGAACTCTGGGAGGGCAGGTGAGGGACAGGCACCAGCACCCCAGCTCCGGCTGTTCCACAAGATATACTCAGAGGACAGGGTCTTCATTTTATTGTTTGAGGTGTTTTTTTCCCTTTATGTTTTGCGTTTTTACACAGTACCTGGAACTGAACTCGGTGGGTACTATATCCACTGAGCTACATCTCCAAGCCTTTTTATTTTTCTAATTTTCAGATGGTCTCACTAAGTTGCCAGATTGGCCTTGAACTGGTGAATTCTCCTGCCTCAGCTTCCTAAGCAGCAGGAGTACAGGCATGAGCCACCCTGTCCTTCTTAACTTCCCTTGAATAAACAGAACCCAACACGGCCAACGCTACCATGCCGTCCTCAGGAGGACCTGGGGGCTTCTGGGGCGAGGACCTGCCGTGCCGTCCGGAGGAGGAGGACGGGCGCCCTCGGGCTCCTGCCGGGAGCCGCGCTGTGAAGGGCCGCGGCGGCCTCAGCGCCACGCCTTCTGTGACTGCGCACCAGGCAGCACCTGTGGCCACCGCTGTTTCTGGAGCGCACACACTGGCAGTGCCCACTGCCGACAGGGCCAGCCCTGCCCCCTGGCTGGGCTCCATCCACCAAGTCCACCCTGCCCACACCAGACCTGCCACCGGGCTTCTGCCCAGGAAGATGACCGTCCCCCGGGCACACGGCCCAGGAAGACCACCACCTGGCTCCACCAGGAGCAGCGCGAAGTCAGAGGCCGTCGCCGTCAGGAAGGAGGGGTGTGTGGGGAGAAGTCGGGGCAGGCCGCGGGGCCACCAAACCACTGGCAGGTTGCACAGACCACATGCCCGGTTGCCAGGCACGACAGGAGGAGCTCTGCCAGGTGGTGGCACCAGAAGCCCTGGAAAACCCAGCCATACAGGAAGACTGCACTCAGCGCATCTCGGGGCAGGGGCGCTCTGTGAGGTCAGGCCACGCCACTCTGTGCCCACATGACAGGTCCTGAGCTTCAGGCAGCCCTGCCTGCCCCCAACGCCAGCCAGCGTCCAGGGCTACAACCACACAGGCCTGTGTCCCTTGTCCCGCATTCTGTGTCCCAGTCACCTGCCTTTTAACAGCATTTTGTTACCTGCCTGGTTCTTCACAGGTGATAAGATAAACATCAGGTACTTGCCTGGACACACAGCTGCAGCAGACACCGTGCGCAGCGGAGGGCCGTCTACATCCGGCTGCACCATCAGGGCCCCACTACTCAGGCCCCTCGGTGCCTTTTGGGGGACCGGGCCTGAACACCTTACCCCACACCGAAGGCCATGCTGCAGCCAGCAGGGCCAGAGCTCCCGGCGCCCTCACCGGCCCATGGCACTCACCGCACCGTGTGGCTACCGCCACCGGCCGACCCTGGGGCCACAGGCTGGGGTAGGTCCTGGGGCCTGCAGCACCGGCCGCTCGCATGCTCTGAGCGCGCCCACCTCACACTGCGGAGACTGCGGAGCAGGCGAGCGACGCGGGCGGGACACACAGTCGGCGCGCGCACTCTCCGCACCACCGCGGCTGCAGCCCGCCACCGGAGGCGCTCACCGCGCTCACCACGCTCACTGCGGGCGGCTGGGCTCCCGACCTGCCCCGACTGGGACCACCTGGGACCCGGACCTGCTCCTCTGAGTTCCGGGCGTGGGTGAGCCCGGGCCGGCCTCAGAGCCAGTGCCCAGGGCCGTCCCGCTCAGCACTCCCGGCAGGGCAGGGGGACGCTGCTCCCGCCAGGCTGGCTGCTCTCCAGACCACAGCCCTCAGCCCCGCAGCCTGTGACGACGGTGCGCAGGAGGCTGAGGCGGAAGGGCTTCGAGCTCATACCGCCTGGCCTGGGCGTGGGGGTGCTGCTGTCATCCGGCACTCAAGGCGGAGACAGGAGGAATGCCAGGCGGGCCAGGGCATCCACTGGCACAGAAGAGCGCTGGTCAGCAGGCTGGGGGCGCTCACAGCCCCGGCAGCACTGCGGCCTCGCCCATCGCCGGGGAGCTGAGGCCCTGACGGGAAGGTCCTGGCTCCAGCGCCGCCGGCCTCCGCCCGCCTCCCCACAAGGCCGGCCTGCGGACAGGAGCTGCTCTCCCGCGGTCTGCAATCTCGCGGTCCACCCGTCCTGTGCGTCTGCCCTGTCCTCGCCTCTGCAGCAGCTGTGACGGCCTTGTCCGTCACCACGACGGTGGCCAGGGAGGACGCCGTGGGACAGCTCCTGAACCTCCTGGGGCACAGCTGGCACCCCACTCTTTCCTCCCGCAGAGCACAGGAGTGTCGCAGGGGTTGTGACTCACAGGCTTTTGGCGTCACTGCGCAACACCACCCAGCTCACTGCTCACCACAACACTGGCGGGCACCAGGGCTTGGCAGGGTCCTGCACAAGGCCTTGATACGCCATGCACCCTCTCCGCATGTGGTGTGCCAGTGCCCAGACCCGCAGCAGGGCAGAGAGCAGGCCCCAAGGCCGGGGCCAGGCCCAGCCTCCCTCTGCCACCCTGGCCACCTCCTTCTGCTTCCCTCCATGCCTGCACCTGCCAGGCGCCACAGAGGGAAGGTCCTGGCTCGCTTGCTCTGCGCAAGCCCCGCACCATGCACTGACCCAGCACCTACCACAGAAGAGGTCCCACCCACACCAGAGGGCACAGCACCAGCCTCACCCCCCAGGCCACGGCTGTGCCCCCCCTACCAGGAGGACCGCAGTGGGGTCAGAGGGCGCTACAGCCAGGTGGGGACGTAAGGCTGTGAGTTACACTGTGGAGAAGCAGTGAGGCGAGGCTGACCCAGGAGGAGCCTCATCTGTGGTTCAAAGTCAGTCCCACACCGCACTTTGGGGATGGGCGGCCCGCATGCCTCAGTTTCCCCAAATGCCCGGGCTCAGGCGGTGTGAAGAGTCAGGTATGAACAGCACGGGCCAGGATCTGGACATGGGGCGGCAAGCTCAGGCAGGAGGCCTGGGACCGCTCTGGCTCTGCCTGGGCAGGACACAGTGCGTGTCGGGAAGCTTGGCAGAGGCCCTGTGGTTGCTGTACCTCCAAGATGGCCCTGTGCCAGCCTCCAGCACTGCTGGAGCTGCCCAGCTGCCCCTGCGCAAGCGGTGTCCCCAGGCAGGATGCACCACTCGCATCCGGAAAGCTGCCCTGCAGGGGCCGAGACACAGCACTGCCTCCGCGGCACACGAAGTGTGGGGAGCCCTCGGCTCGGAGTGGAGCCTGGGGAGCCGGGCCGCAGACCCTGCCTGAGCAGGCCTCGCACCTGGTGGCTGCAGTCCCCTCCCTGGGCTGGGGAGCAAAGAAAACGAGGTCACGCAGGAAATTACTCAGCGCTGGGATGGATCCCAGAGCCCAGCACCTGCTGGCAAGAGCTCTGCTTCAGCTAGAGCCCTCCTGCCGTTTTTATTTTGAGACATAGTCGTCTTAAGTTGCCCAGGCTGGGCTTGATGGAAATCCTTCTGCCTCAGCCTTCCTAGGAGCTGACTTTACAGCAGGGTGCCTCACCACACTCAGGAAGGAAGCCGATGAGAGAAGCCATCGGTCTTGGGTACCCAGGGACAGGCCCCTCCCCAGTGTCCCCAGGCACCCTGTGAGACGGGGCAGGCTGAGCTGGCTATGTGGTTTCAGTCGGGCAGAGACCACGGGGCAGCCAGCACTTGTGGCCTGTGACACCAAATCTTTCACGAGAGACACACGTCACTGCTGTAAGGCCAAAGCGCCTAGACAAAAAACTCTGGCCTGCCACCACACCTCTGCACTCCGATCCCAAAGGTCCGCCCTGAATACAGATGGCGCCGGAGCTGGGGAGGGTGGGCCAGCATGTGCTCACAGCCACCGCTGCCAGGGATGCAGGCCAGGCACCACCTGGAAGCTTCTCTCAACCCAAAGAGCAGCTCTTCCAGGGGGCAGGCGGCACACTCCTAGGGCTCGTCACACACAGGCCTGCACGCTGGGGGATGGGTGTGCAAAATACCTGCCTGTGACAGTCCCGGCAGCTTAACAGCTGTCCAGGCAAGAAAGCAACCAGAACATCCTGACAGGTGAACAGACAGACTGTCACGATGAGATGTATCAGCCAGCGATGAGAAACCTGCCAGCGCACGAGACAGGGAAGGCAAACGCATGTGCTCAGGGGGCAGCACTGCTTACCCAGCACCGAGCAGCGCTGGGCATTCGCCCAGAGCCCAGAGACGTGGCCAGGCACAAGCCCGGAGGAGACAAGGAGACACGTCAGCACGGGGCTCCCGGGACGGGGGCGCCGCCAGGCAGGGATGCTGACAGCGGGGAGGCCACGCCTGTGAGCGGTCAGGCATTTACGGAAGCTCCTGGACTTCCCATTCCGTTTTTCTGCGAAATTTAAAGTACTTTGAGATAATTAACTCTTTAAATTAAAAAAAAACTCTATCTCCTCCTCATTTCATTGCTGAGAGCCAAACAAGCTCAGCACATGCCCGCTGCTGGCCTCGGAAGGCATGCGCCCTGTACCATCAGGAGGCCAAGTCTTCTGGGCCAGGGCTGCGCTTGGCACCCTCTGTCCACCCGGGGCTCTGCAGAGGAGAAGCGCTGGGCAGCACAGAGGCTGCCATCCCCACACACCGCCCCATCCGGCCCAGGCCTGGGTCCTCACAGACCCGGGGCACGCGCCCCGCTGCTGCCTCTGCCAGCCCGGCAGGGCCAGGGCCCGGGCGGCTCAGAACAGGACCCCCACCAGGCCACGGCTGCCGCGGGGCGTGCAGGCAGAAGCCGTGTCTCGGGCCAGGAGCTGAGATCAGAAGATCCGCTTCCAGTGCTGAGCCTGCTGTCGAAAGCTGTGACCCAGTGCGACGGAGCCTCTCTGGGCCGAGTCACAGGGCCCTGGCCGGGAAACGACACACGTGAGAGCACGAAGGCCTCTGTCCACACGTGACCTCTGTCTCCTGTTTCCAAACACTGGAATAAAACATTGCAACATGGCTTTTTTTTCCTGAATTGTTTTTGGTTGTGTTTTGTTTTGTTTTTGAGGTAAGGTCTTGCTGTATAGTCCAGACAGCCTTGAACCCATTATGTAGCCCATGCTGGTCTCTCACTCACGATCCTCCCGCCTCCACCTCCTGGATGATGTAACTGCAGGCATGTGTTTTAGAAACATAAGCACCAGCTGAGTGTGCTGGTGCAACGGTACCAGCACTCAGGAAGCTAAAGCAGGAGTATCGCTGCAAGTTCAAAGCCAGCCTGGGATACATAGTGAGACTATTTCAGAAAACCAAAACCAAAACTACACAAAAGCAAAGAAAAAGACAAAAAAGAATCTTCCACCCTGAGCAAACAGATCCTATCGTATGCAGCACCAGCCCAGCTCTCCCCCAGAGATGCGGCTGTGATGAAGGCAGAGACAGGACCAGGACTCCCTTCGAGTACTCGGGTCCCTGTGGAGGTTGGCACAGCCCTCACTCTGCCAGGACAGTGGCACAGAGGGTGGCTTTTGGCTCCACGCCCCACAGGGAACAGCTCCAGCAGTCAGTAGGGCTGTGTGCACAAGCCCTGCCATCTCCGGATCCAAGACCTGGCTTCAGGGCTCACTACCAAGCAGACCTGAGACCGTCATCAGCCGCCTCAAGCAGTCCCGGCGCTTCAGGGGCACCAGCCACGCAGGCACAGCCCACGGGCCCAGGCGGACAAGTGGACGGCTAGGTGCCAGCTTCCCAGGGGACTTCAAAGGAAGACCGACCCTGGCACCCAGGCGGATCACTTCTGGCTGCCAGACACAACCAAACTCACAGTGGAGGCCACAATAGTACCGTGTCCATCTGGCAAGGCGCTGCCTTCCACTCGCTGGGCAGCTGTGGGAAGCCAGAGAACCCACAGCACAGGGCACAGAGCAGGCAGGGCAGCCCAGTGAGGGCACTAACAGGGCCAGCGACGCCTGGGCCCACCAGTGTCTGTGCAGAGCCACCCTCTAGGACTCCAGGTCACCTGGGCTGAGGTGGCACTGATGGCTGACTTCATTTGATCAGAAGTGAACCCAAGTCCAACAGCAAAGTGTACGGGCTCGGTACACCCTGGGTGAAGCACCTGCCCCACACGTGGAGCCCTGGTTGCCACCCCGGGGAGTGAGAAAAGGAGGGAGAGGAAAGAGAAGGAGAAGAAGGAAAAGGCATCAGTCAGTGCAGGTCTGGGGAGTGACTGCGAACAGGCAGGGTCTGAGCCCCTCGTGGCCGTGGCTCCCAGGCGGGTGGACATGACCTACCCCTGGTGGTGCCCAGTGCCACTTCCACAGCAAGAACCAGCTAAGCAGTGGAGCCACTTTTACTTCTGGAAAAGGCAGCTGGCAGAATTACGGAATTGCAAGGGAGAGTAAGCCTGCTGGAGCCCAAGAGCCGGCGGACAGAGGGCGGCCCGAGGTGCCGCACGGACAGAGCCACGGCCCACGAGAGCCTGCAGAGCACAGGACAGCACCAGGGCCACCACGGTCGCACAGGCCCCACGCGAGGCAGCCTGCAAACAGCAGTGAGAAAGAGAGTGAGAAGGTCCTGAAGATGCCCTGAAGTGTCACTCTGAGCTGTCACCCCGGCCCCTCCAGCACACGGTGGCCACACGGCGCTCTCCTCCTGGCTGGGAAGCCGCCCCTTCCCAGGGCCCTCTCCTGGCACCCTGCCCAGTACCGCTCAGCTGGTGGTCCCACCGGGGACTGGCTGAGGTCAGCAGCATGTGCCCTGGCCAGATACTACGGGTGACACAGGTCGATGTCCTGCCGGCTCACCTACCGATGCCGTGGCGGCCAGCCCCATGCGTGGGAGGGCCCTGGGCAGTCATGGTGGGCACAGGCAGGAGGAGCCCTCCACAGAGCTCCAGAACGCCCTCGCAGGAACAGCGGGGAACTCCAGGACACTGTTATCGGAGGCACGTGCTGAGAGGGCCAGGCCTGCTCCACCTCCCGAGCCTGCCGTGGATGGTGCTCTTTAGGTTGGCACCACTGCCCAAGTCACCTGCCGCCTCCAGTCCGCCGCCTGCTCCCATGTAGAACTGCACCTCTGTCTGGGAAGGATGCTGGCCCCACAATCCATAGTAATGCCCCTGCCCCTGGGTGAATCAATGGGTTGGTAAGAAGCCAGGGATGGTGGCGCATGCCTATGATCCCAGCACTCTGGGAGGCGGAGGCAGGAAGGTGTCAAGTTCAAGCCCAGGCTGTCTAGTGAAAAATGAAGGGCTGGGAGGGGCCAAAAATTTAGGTCAGTGGCACCACGCCTGCCTCACAAACACAGATACTGAGTTTAATCCCAGGTGGTGGAGGCCCTGGCTTCAATCCTCAGTACTACCAAAACACTGTTAAGAAGGCCACTGCCGGGTGTGGTGGCTCACGCCTGTCATCCCAGCACTCGGGAGGCAGAGAGAGGAGGATTGCTGAGTTCAAGGCTTGCCTGGGCTACTAGTGAGCTCAGGGCCAGCCTGAACTACAAAGTGAGACCCTGTCTCAAAAAAAAAAAAAAAAAAAAAAGAAGGCCACTGCGCCTGGCCTGGCCCCTCCCCAGGCCTACAATCCTGCCATAAATTCCTCACCATGGGCATGGAAACTGCCCACACACACTTGCACTCCTCCCGCCCTACCCAAAACTCCTACCCCCTTACTGCTCCAATCACTACCACGACTGCAGGCTCCTCACCACTGCTGAGTACGAAGGAGCCAGGAAAGCTGAGTCTGATGGGGCACAACTGTACCCCAGTACTCTGGAGGGCTGAGGCAGGAAGAGTGCAAATTCAAGCCTAGCCTGGGCAACTTACTGGCTTGGGAAGACCCTGTTTCAAAATAAATATGAGGGAGCTGGCCATGGTGGTGCATATCTGCACTCCCAGCACTCGGACTGCCGTGAGTTCAAGGCCAGCCTGAGCTACATAATGAGTTTGAGGCCAGCCTGAGCCACCTAGCAAGACTTTCTCAAAACACCAAACAATTTAAAAAGTACAACAAACACGGGGTGAGGGGTGACGACCTAGGGTTCTGGCTCAGCACAAAGCTCCTGAATTCAACCCGACGGTGAAAGAGAGCAAGAGCGAGAGCTGCCAGAACACAGGGCCTCTCCGGCGGGAAGCGGCTGGGAGGAAAGAGGGAGCGCATGTGCCAGACGCCCCAAGCACGCAGGGACGCGGAAGGAGGAGGGGAGAGGGGTCTGACCGAAGGCCCGACAATCCTGCCACACCACAGCTCCGCACTGCAGAGGCCGAGGCCCCGCCATGTGAGGCTCGCAAGAGCCGGGGAGGAAGACACATGTCCCGGACCACCCTCAAGTGTCCCTGCGACTCTGCGTGACGTCGCACGTGCGGCTCCCACCTGGCCCAGGTCCCTCCCCCGCTGATGCTCATGTGGCTGCAGGGTGGCAGCAGACAGTGTGCCCGGTCTGTGCAGGGCTTGGAACCAGGCCAAGGCAGTGCTGCTCGGCTACCCTACCCACCCCTGCGCCCGCTTCGAACACTGCTGGGGACCCCTGGCACGCCCCAGGCCACCATCACCGGCCTTAGCGTCACCCCGTCCTGTACCACGGACCCTGCTGGGCACTTACTGCCCTCCGCAGCTCACGCGTGAAAAGAGCCCCTCAAGATACCATGGGGAACACACGGCCTGCTGTGCCTCCTGAGTCCATGCTAGACCAGGTGCCACCTCAGAGCCCTTCTTATCACATTTTGTGTCCAGGGATTTAGTTCAGTAGTTCTGGTGGCTACCTCACAAGTGCAAGGTCCCTGGTTCCATCCCTGGTAACCACATACAACAATGCCAGGCGTGGCGGCTCACACCCACCAGCAATCAGTACCAAACACCATAATGCCAAGCACGGTGGCTCACGCCCATCATCCCAGCCCTCGGGAGGCAGAGGCAGGAGGACTGCTGAGCTCGAGGCTTGCCTGGGCTACAGAGTGAGCTCAGGGCCAGCCTGAACTATAAAGCAAGATCTGTCTCAAAAAAAAAAACCAAAACAAACATACTTTGTATCCAGATGATCCCATGTGCTGGGCCCCGGGCTGGGGGGCTTGTCCGTGGATCAGGACACCGAGACACTTCCACCCACTGTGACCTGGGCTGGAGCCTGGTGTGGTTACTGGGGTATGGCCTGCCTGCCTGCCATGCCATGGTGTGCTTGCCCTTTGCCAGGCCACCTGCCTTGGAGCCAGCTGCCTATGGACAGAAAGCTCTATGAACTGAGCCAATACAACCCTCTCCTCCTCATAGCGATAAAACGGTAACTAAGACATCTGTGGACCAGCCCCATTTCCAGGGCTGCGGGACAGAATCACTCAGCAGGCCCAGCCCGCGGAGTGGGCCCTATGGCAGGGAGGCAGCAGGTGGCCCCGTCCCAGCCCCAGCGCAGTCCGGCTGCCCCTCCTGCACACTCGCCACGTGTCGCAGGAGCGGACACCACGTCCGGACCAAGCAGCCTCGGGGAGCGGAGCGTGCGAACATGCACCCCAGTGTCCAGAAGAGGCCAGGACCACCCTGCTGCTCTCAGCCTGTCTGGCCCGCATGGTCCAACAGTCTCACTCTCTACAAAGCTGAAGACACTGAGAGATGGGCAGGAGTAAGATGCCAGGCTGCCACCATCTCCCCCCGGAGACACGCAGGAGGCCACTGGGGTCCCACACAGGTCTCATCAACAGACACGACTGTCCAGAGCCCCGAGTCCAGGGTGTGCAGGTCCCCAGGAATGGAGGCCATCCTGTCCTCCCAGCCAAGGCTCCAGCCCTGCAGCTGGCCAGCTTTCCCTGCGAGCAGACTTCGGGCTCCTTGGCGCGCCCCGGACAGCCGTCTTCACAGAGTGGAGGCCACGCCTGCGGTTTAACACACAGGCTGCAGCCCAGGCCTCAAACGGCTACGCGGGCACCCCGCGGCGCTTCAGCACTGAGGTGCCCTTTCCCAGTCCAGCTGGTGCGGTGGCAGGCAGGCAGGGAGCCTCGGGCGTAGGGCGCACAGAGACAGGGATAGCCCCCCAGAGGCCACCATGGGAGGGCATGAGGGGGGCTGGGCCAATATCACGCAGCCTGAACCAGGCCACTTCCTCAAGGGTGCTGAGGGGACACAGCCTGCCCCTCTCAGGACCCTGGAATGACGGACAAGGAAGGCCAAGGGCAGTTAGCACCTCGGGGTCCTTCCCCACAAGGCTGCCCACGTCCCCCCGCCCCCCAGCACGGCTGCGTGAGTGTCCCAGCTGGAAGCTCATGGCCCCTGAGCAGGTCTGTTAGTAAGGAAGAGGAAAAGGAAAAAGGAACCCTAGCTCCAGCTTACTGCCCTCTGGCCAAAGGGAGGGAGAAGACTGTACCAGCGCCTGTCCCGACAGGAAGGGCAGTGGCGGGCGGCCACCCACGGACCTCACACCAGCCTACCGCGCCGAGAGCCTGACGCACTCCCGTGTGACTGTGTGCCTGCCTGTCCTGCTGGAGGCCAGCTCCCCGCACCTGCCCATGGGACCCGAATGCCCGGCTCTTCCTATCCCCGCCCACCCTCGGCGAAGGCTGGACCTACCCAGGGTGGAAGCAGGGCTCATGCCAGGGAGAAAGGCCATCTCCACCACCATTTCTATTTCATTAACTCTTTCTTTAGCACTGCTAGGGGGTAACCCAGGCCTCTCGCGTGCCAGGCATGCGTGCCAAGCTGCACCTGACCCTCTCAAGTTCTCTGTCAATGGCAGGCACAACGAGCAAACTCATGAGAGCGGCCTCTGCTCCACCTGAGCTGTAGCTGCCGCCACCCCTCCGACCCCCCCACAACCCACTTCCTGCAGCACTCGGTGGTGGCGGAGTATACCCTGCAAGGCTTGGGGGTCACCAGGCTGCAATACCTGAACACCCGGCCCCTGCTGGCCTCTCCACACACAGTTCTGGGCATCACTGAGGCACACTGTGATTCAGCACTCCAAACTGGCTCCGCACTATGGCTTCCGAGGCAGGCGGTGTCACTCGGCCACAGATTCTCACACCTCTTCTGTCCCCTGGGTCATGTGACCCTGATGAAGCCTCTAAGTGCCACTGTGGCCGCAGAACCAGGGTCTCTGCCATCTGCAACCCTAAACTGGTCCTCAGCCAATCAGGTGCCAAGAACCTCCACAGACCTGTGTATGCTCCACCACGTTCAGTGCCCCATCTGAGACACTCTGAGACCACGTCACACCCACAGGAGAGAGAGCTGCCAGGCACATGCAAAGCCAACCTCCAACCCTGAGGGCAGAGCCAGACTGTACAGGTCTCACCCCACGATGACTGGCAAGCAGCAACCCAGGGTGACACTGACCTGTGCACTACCTCAGAGGGTGAGGTGGCCCCTCACTCAGCCTGGGCATCAGAGCACCCTGCTCTGAAAAGTGCCACTGCAATGGGGGGGCCAGAGATTTAGCTCAGTGGTTCCGGCACCTGCCTAGCAAGCGCAAGGTCCTGAGTTCAGATCCCTGGTAACCACATCCAATAATACCAGCAATCAATACCACACACTAGAGTGCTGGGTGTGGTGGCTCACACCTGTCATCCCAGCACTCGGGAGGCAGAGGCAGGAGGATTGCTGAGTTCAAGGCCTGCCTGGGCTCCATAGAGAGCTCAGGGCCAACCTGAACTACAAAGTGAGAGCCTGTCTCAAAAAAAAAGAAAAGTACCACTGGGCTGGTCACTGAGGCGGGAACTCTGGCACCTGACTGCCCGAGCAAGGGTATGACCCAAGAACTAGAAGAAAGCTTTGGTCATGGGGCACCCAAACCCACTGAAATCTACTTCATACCATACACATGGGGACATGTGCAGGTCTCTGTCAGGGACAAAGGTGGCAGCGCAGTGACCCTACCTCCACCTCAACTGTGTGCTCAGAGCTCAGAAGCAGTGCCCTCCTGCAGCTGTGGGCACAAGATACCGAGCCACCATGAAGGGAAGTCTGGAGCCAGGCACAGTGGCACACGCCTTCTAGGAGGCTGAGGCAGAGGGGTGGCAAATGGAGCCCAGCCTGGGTAACTCAGCGACTGAGCAGAATCCTGTCTCATGATAAAAAAAGGCTGGGGCGTAGCTTAATGCAAAGGCCCTGGGTTCCACCTCCAGGACTTAAAGACGTTCACAAGAACAACAAGAAACAGCCCATCTAATGGGAAGGAACAATGAGATTCCTGTGAGCATGGCACCATGGCAGGAGGACAGGGACAGAGGAGGGGACCACGGTGCCACCGGACTCTGCCTGAGCATAGAAGGAGGGCTGCTACTGCAGAAATTCTGCGGGTTTCCACACTCAGCTCTTCTGCTTTCACCATGAAAAACCGAGAAACTTGTTCCCATGTGTTTCTTTTATGCTCAAGTTCAGTGCTTCTGCAAATGTCACCTGGACTTTAGGGCTGTTCCTCCGAAGGGCTTGTGACAAGTCACAGAGATGTCTCTGAGCCCAGGAAGATACAATTAGCCGCAGGTTCCATGACAGGCCACGTCCAGTGGACATGGGACCCGGTGACTTGATGCGCCACTGGGCCCACCTGGAGATGGCTCCCTTGGGTAAGAGCATCAACAAGTGACAGGGCGGCCACTGCATGGCTGTCAGTCACTTCACTGACAGGTCAGAGGTCATGGGGGCACTGCTCCAAGTGCCTTAGAGCTCCGCGGCCCTGGAGGGGAGATTCTACGAATCCCAGCTATGAGGCTCCCCAGGCAAGAAGACGGAGGAGAGAACTCCACCAGGCATGTCACGTAGGCAGAAGTCCTGGGAGCAGACCCCACCCAGGACACCCGAGGCAGCCGGCAGGCAGGCAGGCGCAGTGTTCGTCTGAAGTCAAGGCTGCTGTCCCAAAGCCGAACCCAAGCCGGCCGGCCCTGCTGCACGTCTGGCTGCGACCGCACGCTCAGGCTTGTTTTTCAAGCTGGCCAGTCCTCCCTGCAGGCCTCAGGGTGGCAGCAGTGTCACAATCCTGGTGTGATGTCAAAACTGCCTGGAGGGTGACGAACTCTGGCCTCCCCTGAGTCAACAGAGGGAGGCTCTCCTCGAGTCAGCTGTTTACACACCACTAAAACCGGCACGGCTGCGGCCAGATCATGGGCAAGGGTCACGATGCCAACAGGCTTGGTCCCAGCCTGCGCTCGACCTGCTCACCTCCTACAGAGACCCAGCTCCCAGCCTGGGCCTGGCCCCCGTTTCTGAGCACCCTGCAGCCCACAGAACCCCCCGCCCCATGTCCACCCGGAAACACACAAGCTGAGGAGAGGTCCAGGCTGCTCAAGCCCCGGGCGGGAGGTTCTACGCGGTGACTCCGCCTCCACGCCTGTACCGCGTCGCACCTGTGTCCCTGCCTTCCAGGAGCTGATGCGGACAGAAGTGCGCAGCTGGGGGAGCACTGCCCTGGAGGGGCCTGCTTGCGGGCAGAGGTGGTCACCGTCACCTCCTGGCTTTGACAGGACACAGAGTGGACACGGCCAGTGACTGAGGAATCTGCCACGAGGTCTGGGGCTACCCAGGGCCGCGGAGTGTGTTCCACTGGTTCCTGTGCCTGCAGCACAACTCCCTCCCGGAGCTGGGCACCGCGTGCAGCCTGCCACTGAGCTGCACATCAGACGCCAGGGTGGGGTGTGACAGGAGAGCGGTGACACTGCCTCGAGCCGCAGCTATCCCCCTCGTGGAAGCAGCACCATAAACAGGGCTGTCAAGAGGCTCTGCACCTGGGGCTCCCGGGGAGAAGGCTCTGTGTGGCTGAGGCCCAGCAGATGCCCACCCAGGAAGGGGGTCAGCCTGGGCCGGCAGGTGGAAGTCAGGCTAAACAAGGACGATCCTGCCTCTGGTGCCTGGGTTGTTGTCCACACAGCCTCAGACCAAGCAGCAGGCAGCAGCCCCAGCACGGCTCTGGGCGCCACAGCAGTCAGAGCGGTTCAAGGCAGGCCTCGGGCACCTGGGATCCCTCATACCCAGACGGGCCCCTCCAGTGGTCTCCCAGGCCCCACCATCACCTCCCAGTGGCACGGATGGGACATCCTCACCACGACCACCTTTCGTTTGCTTTCCAGTACTGACCCTCAGAGCCCAGCCTGGTGATGGATTCAGTTGTCCTGGCTGGGTCACTCCCTCAGATGGTCAGGGACACCTTCCCAAGCAGATGGGTGACAGCGTCCTGGGAAAATGAGCTGCACCTGCCCTCCTGCCTCTACTCTCCGGAACCCACCAAGTGCACAGTACACCCCACTCCCCTTGACTTGGCCACACCAGCCCCCATATCAGGGGACAGCTCAGAATCCAGCCTCCGCCAGAAAGGAAGCCACTGCAGCTCCCAGGAGCCGAAGACGGTGCCCCAGCAGAGGGAGCACCTTTCCAACACTATCCTCACCTGAATTCATAAAAGCATCTTTGCAATTAAATGCTACGAAGTATGCCAAGCACACTGGCACACACATGTAAACTCAGCTTTTGGGAGGCTGAGGCAGGAGGACGGCAAACTCAAGTCTCACCTGGGCAACATAGCAAGACCCTGTCTCAAGCTTTTTTAAAAGGACTAGAGATATAGCACAGTGACAAAGGATCCCTGCGGTTCAAAGAAAACCGGCCACTGCTCGGCAGAGTTAGGCCTAAGAGGTCTTGCTAAGTCAATACACTTCCTTGGTTACCCCAGTGCTTCCAGTGGTTTTAATGCACACCACTCAAAACCAGGCTGCGCCAGGCCTCATCCTGCCACGGGTCTCGGCTCAGTGGACGGAACTGCTCACTGGGTAAGACAAAGTGTCATTAAATGCCATGCCACGTCAGTGAGCAGTCAGGCAGCTCCTGAAGGATGCACACGTCTGGACGGCTCCAAAATATAAGCCAGCCAGCCAGCCAGACTGCCCTGGGCAGCTTGGAGCCTCCCCTTTGGGGGAGCGCCCCCTGGATGAGTGGGGTGCTGCTGTCCACAGCTGGGCTCTGGAAGGGATACGCTCAACAGTCCCTGCCACCTTCACCCTACACGAGGAAGAGCCAGTTTAGTGAGGGGATGTAACCCACACCCGAAATTAAAAATAGCACCATGATGGCATGAGGTGGCCACACACCAGGCCTTCCGGGCTGGGATGAGGGAGGGCACTCTGGAGAGGAGGGCAGGGCTCCTGGTGCCAGCGAGGAAACTACAGCCAGGTACTGAGTTCACCTTATTTACACCACAGGCACGCTCACCCAGGCTATTTCTGGGAAGGCTGCCTTCCATCAGGATAAGTCAGAATCGCCCAGGGGAAAAACTCCAGGCTGGACTTCCACCAGGAAGCGTGGCTCGGGCTGGTCACCAGGCAGCTGCCGCCACCCACCCGCGTCACAGTCGCCTGCTCCTCCTCACCTGCAGGGGCGCCTTAGCCTTGACGGTGGCCGGGGAATCTGACAAGACAAGAACAAGCTTTTCCAAAAAGGACAAGCTCCCCATTCTCCACAGGGGAAAACTAAGACACCAGGAGAGAAAGGAAACTGCCCAAAGAGGAAAAAAGAAGTTGGCAAGGGGTGGGCTCCCGGCAAGGCCAGGGGAACACAAATCAGGAAGAATTCCCAGCTGAGCGAATGGGGCTGAACAAGTCCAGGGCAGGAAGAAAGCACATTCCTTCCGAGTTACTCTCCCCACCCGGCCCGGCCCCCCCATCCCCAGTGCGCGCACCAGGGCCTGCCTGAGCCACCTTCCGACCACGGAGCCCCACTTTCCAGGAAAGGAGGCTCAGTGCTCCCAAACCACTTCCCCTCCGGTCTTGACTGCGGGTGATTGGCCACTTCTGTCCCAGCACAGACCGCCAGTGCCATGACACAAACAGAAATGGGAAGATGCAGGTTTCTGAGCACAGTTCCAGATGTGCGCGAAACTTAGGCCCCAAAGGGGGTGGAAGTGGTCTCCCCAGGTGGGCAGAACTGAAGGACCTGAAAGTTCCCCAGATGGGCCTAAAGCAGCCTGAGGAGTTAAGAGTCAGCACACAGGAGGTGCTGTGCCCAGAGCCACGAAGTGCCCACTGTGGGCTCCCAGCCGGAGAAAAGCACCCTGGGTTACTGGCCCCTCACACGGGGGTGCCTTTGGGCACGCACGGCCCCCCGAACACATCTTCTTCCCAACAATGTTCAGGGAGACAGGGTCACCGGGAAGGGGAAGGCTGTCAGTCTCTGCCCAATCCGGCACTTCAGAGAATCAACCGTAGCCCCAAACTGAAGGGTCTCTTGGAAAACGTCACACGCCCACCTGCAGACCCAGACTTCGGGACCCCTCAGGTGCCCCAACGCCAGTGCCCCCACCCTGCAGGGACGGGAGGTTACAGCAGCTTCCCGGGACGCAGACCCTGTCACCTCATCTTCCCATCCGACACTGGCCCAGGACGGCGCTGTCCCCGCCCCGCAGGTGCGCACCGACGCTGCCCAGGTGCCGGGCTAAACAGCAGGGGCCTGGCACCCCAGGCCGCCTCGGACGCCCGGTCCCGCCGTCACTGCCCGCCCGTGTCGCCTCGGTTCCGGAGGGGCGAGGTCGCCGCGCTGCGGACCCAAGGCCAAACTGCGCCCGTGGCCCCCAACGCCCAAGCGGCCCCGTACCTGCGCTTCCTGGCCAGGCGCGAGAGCCCGGCCCGCGGCCCCCGCCACCCGCGCCCGTCGCGCCGGACCCCGAGCTGCTCACCTGGCCGGCGCGGTAGCTCTCGAAGGCCTTAAGGGCACTGTCTGTGAGCTTCACGTGGAACACGGACACCCTGCTGCCGTCGCTCACCCGCCCGCACGACAGCCCGTAGCTCCGAGCCTCCTTCAACGCCGCCATCTTGCGACCATCGCTCCCCCGCCACCCCTCCCGGCTCCAGCGCCGGCGCGCCGGCCACGCCACGCCCACCGCCCTCCGACGCGCTACATTATTCATGAGGTGAGGATGGCCACGCCCCGAGACCCTATGGACCCAGCAGTTGTTGCCGCACCATGCTCAGTAGTGCTACATTATTCACGACACAGATGGCCACGCCCTCTGCGTGCCCGCAGACAGACAGACACACACACACACACACACACACACACACACAGAGTCTCCGCCCCCAGCGACTGTATATTCATAAACCGCAGGTGGCCCCACCTCTCCAGGCCCTAGAGGTGCCACTTCCGCGCTATAACTCCGCCTCCCCACGCGCACTCCCCCAGGCTCCGCCTCTAGGTATTATTCATGAATCTGATTGGACAGCGGTGTCGAAGCTCCGCCCCACCGCCGCTAACGTAATGCATTACTTATGAGATCTCTTTGGCTTTCCGTCTTTGGCTTCGGTAGAGCTGCGAAGAGGGCGTGTGGGAGGCGGGGCTCGAGGCTGGCCGGACTACTGGGCAAGGCTATGTAAAGGAGGCGCGCGTTGGACGCTGGGTTGGATCGACGCGCCTTCCCTTAAGGTGGGCGGCTGGAATTCCCGGCCGTGAGGCTGTGGGGAAGCTGGGAGGAGGATCCGGGAAACTTTGTAGGACCTGAGACTAAAATCCAGCCCCCATAGGCCTGACCCACGGAAGACTATAACGCGTAGTTAAAGAAAAGCAACTTTATTAGCTTCATGCGTTTGTTTTTCTTTGAGGTGGAGTCTTGCTATGTGGTCCAGGCTGGCTTCAAACTCATGGGTGGTTCTCCTGCCTCTGCCTCCTGAGTGCTGGGGTCGCGGGTCCGCAGCACCAAGCCCAATTTAGCTTCATGTTATTATTTTTATTCCTGGAGATGGAACTGTGGACCTTTTGCATTGTTTTTGGGTTTTGTTTGCTTGCTAACAGTGAGCCACATAACCTGCCCTCTTCTCATTTT
>PVIC010035222.1:0-19155 GCA_004025085.1 Thryonomys swinderianus | reverse complement strand
TTTGCCGGACCAGCTCATGCTTGACAGTAAAGTAGGGGAAGGCAGTGAGCGTGGAAAGACTCTAGACAGAGACGCTGACATGACTAATGGAAAAATCCCATGTTGTGAATCTTTTTACAAGAAAGTGTTCCATGGGGGGAGAAAGTCCATTAATTTGTGAAAACCCATTTTCTTATTAGCTCTGTAAATTGCTGTAAGACTGTTGAAAGCGCAATACTGCATTTGTATAAAATTACTGACAAGAAGTAAAATTACCATTTTATAAACACTAAGATATATTTCCTCTTAATTATGGAAGTGTGAAATTTTGGTTTTATTTAATTTCTTCCTCTTAAAATTGACACTTTGGAACAGTTTTAGAAGTAACCAATTTTCTACAAATATTGAATTTCAGATTCCTTTCCATCTTACATACATACTGTTAATCTAATAATCATGTTAATACTTACAAAATATCTTTAAGCATAAAATGCATCAAATCAGTTTATCAGTGGGTAAATTTTGGCATAGATATTTTGCATTTTTCTGTATATCTCTTGCAAAGATTATCTTTCAGAAAATTTCACATTATGATACAGCGTATGTTTTAGGATTTTGAAAATTCCTTACATTTGTGTCATCTCATGCTTTATAGTTTACAAAGTTTCAGTGCACTTCGCCTGTTTTGTTCCACTTGATTCTAGTCATTATTTCGTGGACTAGAGAGAGGAGAGCTAGCTCAGAGTACCATTAAATTCCTGCTTCTGTTTTATCTGGTCTTCCTACTGGAAGATGCAGTGTGTTCAGATAGCTGTTGAAGGTTTATAATTCCGGCAAAAA
Organism: Thryonomys swinderianus; assembly: GCA_004025085.1. NCBI lineage: Eukaryota > Metazoa > Chordata > Mammalia > Rodentia > Thryonomyidae > Thryonomys > Thryonomys swinderianus. The sequence goes on along the minus strand of PVIC010035222.1, from coordinate 18,336 downwards.
AGGTGGCAGAGGACCTGCAAGATCATGGATCAAGTAGCACAGTGAGAGCAATACTGATGGGCGATGGGTCACATGACCAGCGCTTCAATCAATCTGGGTCCATTCATCAGAAGGATGTAGACCCTCTCCATTTCTCTAGACTTGCCTGTGTCTCCAATAAATCATATCTGGAAATGAGTTGATAGAGCAGAGACTAAATCATCTCTAAGGTCCCTGCTAGTCTAAGGTTTCGAAACTTGATGTGAATGAACTCAAAGGAAATGAAGCGGCATCATTATGAAACACAACCATTAGAAGGCTTTGATGACGCATGAATACTTTAAGACCTTGTGACACAAAGTGCATTGGGACATGCCATCCGAGGTGTACTGCAATTGAACAGAACCTCTACATGTGGAGTGTATGAAGAGCTGCTTTTGTATGCACATTTGACATGTTTGATGTATGTGACCTGAGTTTACTTTGTTATCACATGGGTGTTCCATTTAAGTGCTTTGTTTCTGTTAGGATTTTTAAAATTTCTTTGAACATAGTAAATAAAAGCTTCCTGCTAACAGTTTAAGAAAGGATCAAAAGAGTTATTTTCAGCTGTCGTAGATTGAGAGACACAGTTGGCACTAGCTAGGGGAAGTTTTATTGCTTGTTTTTTTGGTAAGACTACATTTTCTAAATTATCCATCTATGAAATGTGCACTAAAAAAGCTTATGGATATCATTTCCAGAAAGCAAAATTGGAACAAATGTTGATATTCTCATTGTACCTATTATTCAATCTATTGCATATAAAGATATATGTCACCTGTGATAATAGTTAAGATTTTATTTTTTTGTGTGTACTGATTCTAAGCTTGATAATTGACTGGAGAGCATAGCAAAGATTTATTTTTTAGTAAATAAATAACTGGCTACATTTTTTCATAAAATGCAGGAAAAAAGTTTTTAAGTATCATTTTTGGATGAAAGGGTACATTTTATCACCAGTTCCTTAGAAACCTCCTTTTCCTAAAACTTAGTTTCCCTATTTATAAAACTCATAATTTTTTTCTCATTGTCAGTCTAGTTCCAATTCTCATTCTTTATACAGTTCCCATGTGCATAAACCCTACCTATGAACCAGTGCTACTGTAAGAAAATAGTACTCTAATAAGGGCTCATATTTTCAATATTTCTTAGAAAATTGTTGTCCTATACAAAGATTTCTGTGTGGGAAAATTATGGACTTATGCCTGTGCATGTCAATACATTACACAGAACTGTTTGGAAAACTTCATGAACTCAAAGCTCAGATTATTTTATATCTCTGAGATGATTCATTAGACAGTTGTACAGTTCTCTTTCCTTTCTTGAAATAGACAAAAATGGTTGACTGTAGCTTTGAAGGCTGAATCATTACCTACTTAACTTCTGTTTCCATGACATCTAGTAGGCATCAGAAAATCTTCATTGAATAAATAAAGGGCATCATAGGATTCCAACCAAGGGATGCTTATTACAGAATAATTCATAAGATAATAGATGCAAAATGTCCATCTCTTACTTTGCAATGTGTTCAAGAGACATAAGAGTTCAGAGTGAACTGAAGGCTTCTGAACCTTAATATACTTAGTGCTGGCATCTTAAACTAATTTATGGATATGACTTTTGTAGTATGTCATGGAGATAATTTGTCTACAGTCATTTTGTAGGCATCACTGAATAGCCATCCTGTAATAAAAGTCCATCATTATTGTATTGAATCAGACTTAAATACAGAATGTACCTTGTACTCTATTGTAGAATGCATTTAAATACCTTGATTAAACCCTACTAACTCAATTTCAAATGACATTCCTTGCCCTTAGTCTCTTAGTATTTCCTTCTCTATTTGGTGAATGGCTATTTTCTGGGCTTTTCACCATATTTGGTGATTCCATTTTTCTATTAAATTGCAGAAATTTTAGTGCATTTATATGAGTTTATGTTAACTACAGTTAGTTAACAATTTTTAATAGTGCAGCAGTGAAACTAATTTAAATATAGTGAGTTTAATATGGTCAGATTGCATTTTGAGAATCGGTCCGTACTTGTAACATAATCATACACTAACGGCTGTTTCTTCGCAGCATCTTTTGGATTCCAGCTGCTGCTAATCCAGCCCAAAGCTTTCAGGAAAAGATCCAGTTTCGTGATAATTTAGCTGAACCGGTAAAGTAGCCTGTACGATACTGACTGTAGTCTCAGAGGAGGAAGCAAAGGACGAATGTGCTGCTGCACTGACTGAGACTGTGGGTCGGCGGCTGGAAGTGAGTAGTTCCAAACCATCGCCGTCCCTTGCCGAGTCCTCAGCGCCCATCCTGACCTAACTGAATGCAAATCTCTGGGCTTCGGGCCCCGCAACCTGATGTCACAAGCCACCCAGATGATTTTAACGCACACCCAAGTTTCTGCATCTCGCTTTATGTCTTTCCGTGATGACGCTTTGGAAGTTAAAACAACTAGGGACAGCATCACGTCACAGGGCCATTCCAGTAACGCAGCCCCTATTTCAGTTAATTTCAAACAAAACTCTGCTGTACACGCAGGTTTGTGTTAAGCCAGCCGGAGCTTACATTCTAAGGAACCGATTCAGAACTCATTCCTTTTAGACAGTCTACCTGAGACTTGCTTTCTTCACCTGCAGGGTGACTGTTGACCTTTCTGGAGTGGAGAATGGAAATGATAAATTAAAAACAACAATCAGAGTTGATTTTTACGGCATGACATGCTAATGAAGCTTAAGCCAATTTAAGCCTTACACTGGGGCCTTCACTTTTATCTGATGCCTTTAAATTAGGATTTTCCTACCTAGTCGTAGTAAGTTTGAACCTCATTTTGTATTTAAAATTGTATTTTTTAAGGAGCCCCCTCAAACTGTGTTATTTTTAAGCCTCACTGAAGTTAGTTGCCCTCATGAAATAGTACAACACTTGACACATCGTAGAGGCCCAGTGAGTGTTATTTTTGGTACTGTGTCTATTTGCCATTCCTGCCACTTTTTGGCATTAACATTCCACTCTTGAATTGTATGCAGGAACAACACAGCAGCGTAGCACATAAGGCAGGTGATGGGCGCCTAGAACTTGTTTATGGCTATGAGGTGGAGCTGTATTTAGGAAATAAAACTTAAGAGCCGAGGTGCAGTCTCTCACAGAGACGGTCTGCTTGCTTTTCAGGCGAGGCAAAGCTTTCAGCCTCCCCATTTGCATTTATCTAATACCTGGCAAGCAAAGCACACGCAGAGGTGGACTTTTTCTTAACAGTAAAAACCTTTTTAAACCGATGTAAAGTTGCTTAAGATTCAAATGACAGTTCTTCACTGAAAGTCAAATTGTCTTCTTTGCCCTCTCTTTGACAATGATTACAGTAATTGAACAGAATACAGTCTTCTCCATTGAAGTGTATGAATGTAGACACTTAAGGTTATATTTTTCCAAGCAGCATGTGTGGACTTAGCTGTGTGTCTCTTGTTAAACCCGATAGGGTTGTACTTTTGCTCGTTGGCTTGAAAATGATTGTCATGACACGAATGCAAGTTCCTACAGTACCATCAATTATCCCATTTTTCAATGACTTCTTCTCAATTAATTTTATTCCAGAATGTAGAGTTATTTGAGTGGTGATTCTTTTTTCTTTTTTGCTTAATGATAGTAGTGTTAGCATGTCAGTATTTATCAAGTGCTGACTGTATCTTTTTGGTTGAAGAGTTGATTAAGAAAATTACTGTCAAACTCACCACCATAGTAACCAAATTTTAATACCTTCTGGGGATACAGACATTTATATAATCTAACTCTATGGTGCTGAGGTGCAGTGTATATAGTGTATTTATGATTGAACAGAAAGTTTCAAACAGCAGCCTGTGAAATTGGATTTTAGATGTAATGTACCATAAATAAGTGCTATAAAGATTGCCTTTAATGCTATAAATCACATTTTATTGGTTTCAGCTATCTCATTCTGGTTATTGTATTACCCACAAAATCAGAGGAAATCAAAGAGCTGGAATATTTTTTATTTTAATATCTCATATTCTACAGTAACGGCACATGCACCCGAGCAGCTTTCTTTTTGGGTAGGTTGGACAAGGTTGGCAGGTGGCAGGCCCCAGCCACATATCATCGGCAGGATCTGTGCAAACAACCAAATTTGGGGACTTGAAACACTTTAAAACTTCCTGTCTGTGAAATGTACAAGGTAGCTGAACTGGCAGGTCCTTCTCGTCGGGGAGAAGCGGGATGTCATGTTCGTCAGGCTGACACCTGTCGGGACTGGCAGGAGGAGTGCACTGTGCGTCTCCTGTAAGGTTAGTGGCCTTGGGTGACGGGGCTCTCCACCAGCTTGGAAATGTGCGCCTCACATGGCTCACGGGAGTTATTTAAATCATCTAAAATGGTAGCTATAAAATGTTCCCACTTTAAACAATCTTGTAATATTTGATTTATCACGACCCACCCTTTCTCCCACTTTTGATGGCTTTCTGTCCAGTATGTGTTAGTTGGACAACTGGCATGTTTTGATACTTGCAAGATGTACAGGGCCCAGGAAGCTATAATAGATGAATTTGTCCCTACCGAAGCACTTCTCCAGCTACCTAAGATGTGATGTTTGTTTGTGTGCATTTTCTTCTGTGTTAATTTTCACAGGTTCTCTGAGGTCAAGATCTTGCGAAGGACCTGTGCAGGCCTTGAAAATCTAACTTTCATTTGATTCTTTGTGGTTTAAGCCATATACTCTGAAGCCAAGAGGACAACAGAAGTCTTTTGAACAAGAGGATTAGAGAGCTACATCTCCAGTATGCTTCACTTTGTAATTAACTAATGTATTTTTTACTATAGCATTATATATTCTCATTAGTTCCCCCACGTGAAAAATAAGCCTACTTAGCAATCAGAGAAACGCTGGGCTCTTATGGTGCTTTGTTTCGATTACAAAGAGATCTAATTCTCACAAATGCTTAGGTGATCTTCAACCCATTGGAGATAAATGCTACATATAATATTAATACTGCTAATATTATGCCAGTCTAAGTCCAGCAATTATTATGGGTTTTTTTTTTCAAGGTACAAAATCTTGATGCCATCTTTGCTGGCTGTGAGCTAAGCTAGAAAAACTAAGGGGATTCCGCAGATCAGGTCTTGACATTTATGACTGCCAGTTTATGGCTGAAAATACAGCCAAGGAGTTCAGCCCTGGGCCTGGGCAGCAGCTGCGTCCAGGGCGCAGGCTGGCACTTGTCTTAGGCAGTGCTCTGGAAGTGCCTGGGCTGCCTGATTGCAGCGAAGAACTGTCTCCATTTTAAACGTGCAGAGCAAAGAGGCTCTTGCATTGAAAGACTCCAGCCGCTGTTCCATGTTGCTAATGCTGTGAGGGAAGCTCCTTCCCTCTTTCCTCAAGCCTGGCCACCTCCATGACTCCACAACGTGCTCAGTAACGCAAAACACCTCACTCCCCTTCAGACAATCAAGTCCGTCTCGGGGCTCCTCTTGTGTTCGTTTCTTCAGGACTCTCTTGAGACAGATGCTAAAAATGTAATACTGTATTTTGGTTTGTTTGGTTTGCGTTACTTTGTCCTATTCCCAACTGCCCACACTCATCAGAAATGAATTTTAATTGAGCAAAGTCAGGTTTGCTGTACCAGTGCCCCTGGGGAGATGGACACCACGGGAACTGTGGGAGGGGGGTACTCACCAAACAAAGGAAAAGATAGAGGCGATTATAGGATTTTGAAGGATAATGGAGCTGAGGTGAAATTTAAATAAGGCAATGTTTGGATAGGTTCAGAGCAAAGCAGAGCTGTGTGCAAAGGGTTTAAAGTCAGGTCTGGACTCTGAAGTGCATCTAAGGTCCTGTTTCCTTGGAAACTACACAGTTAAGAGATATGGAATGCTGGGTCCAGAAACCCCTTATTTGAAACTCTGTATTCTGAATGGAAATTCACTCTGTTATCTGTGTCAAAGTGACTTAGATTCTTCGGGGAAGAGTAGAATGTTTTATTTTCACTCATGTAATTTCCAAAAACAAAGGTTTTTTTTTTTTTTGACAGTTTATTATTTTAGAGAACCAAAATAGCTCAGTGAGAAAAAGCACACAGAGGAGATTGAGATAACACTTCAGAGCTGTAGTACCTACTTGGCACACATACTGTTTCCTCTTAACTTTTTCAGCTGGTTTTATGTGTCTACTGTTTCAGCATATTGAATGGTCAGATACATTTTAAAACATATTAGTCTAATTTTTAACCGTTACCTGCTCCTCATATTAAGAAAACTGAATTTGCAAAGCTCAAAACCATCAGCATAAATGGAATAAAATGGTTACACAACAAAACGTGTAAGCCAACAACAGAAAAGTTAAGGAACGGAAAGGGTTTCAGATAAGGTTTGATCAAGCAGCTTGAAAAAAAAATCATGAAATGTCTTATTTCTTTTTCCATGGTTTTCCCTAGTGCCTCTTTCCCTACATGTTATAGTTTATTTTGCAGTCATAATGATTAATATTGACTTTTATAATGCAGCCTTTAGGAATCAATCTTTTTCAACCAATGTCCTATCTCTTTTTTTCTTTTTAAACACTTTTGTTAGTGTGTGTTTACAGAACACAATGTTCACATGCCTTCTGTGGAGCTGTTTCGTGTACATAACACATTCTCATTCTTTCCTCATCCCTTCTCCGGCACTAACTCCCTCCTCCCTCCCTCTTTTTTTTTTTGAGACAGGGTCTCGCTTTGTAGTTCAGGCTGGCTCTGAGCTCACTATGTAGTCCAGGCAAGCCTCGAACTCAGCAATCCTCCTGTCTCTGCCTCCCTCCCTCCATCTCTTGATCCCCTTCCAGTTGTGGAATATCTGTCTCCCTGCTTCCTATTACCTAGCTTTTACTTTGCTCTTTATTTAGAATGTGAGTTTATCATGCAAAAGAAACCACGTGAAATTTATAGTCTTGTGTCTGATTTATTTCACTTAACATCAGTGTCTCATTCTTTTAAGCTTCTTTCTGAGTCCTGCTTTCTTGCCCTTCTGGTCTAGTCTTGAGCCACTGATTTCCATCCCTGCCTGTCACCGTATGTGCTTCTGAGCAGTGAGTCTGTCCTCACTGCCTGGCTGCTGTGAGCTGTCCTTGCTTTTTGTGAGCTTCACCATCAACTTAAAAGGATGTTTGTTATATTCTATTTGGTATTTCTAACCGTTTCTGTACTAAGTAGGTTTCTAGGTTACCTAGTTGTTATTAGTCAGTATCCTCCAGAGAAAAAGAACCAAGAGTATGTGTGTGTACAGATCCAGACCTATCTGTATCTATTTTTATTTATCCATATCTACCTCTCTTTCCATTTGAACTACATGTTCCTGCTAAGGATCAGGAGATGTTAATTTAGCATCACTTTCTCCAGCGGTATGAAGCTGCCTGATGGGGAATGCGAACCCAGATAAAGTGGATATTGTTATCAAGAAAGGCCACTGAGACGGGAGATTGATTCAGTCAGTCCCCTGACTAAGTGTCACCATTTGCTCATTGCATTCATGTGTTTAATTCCACAAGCCTTTGTTTAGGGCCTATTTTGTTCCACAGTAAAAATAGTGTGGAACTTGTAAAGACTGCATAATTATTTGTTTCCTTATTCAGAAAGATGGCACCTCCTCTTGGTATCTACCTTCAGTTAATTTTCTGAGGTTCATAAAATGTTACATAATGTTTTTTTCGTAAGGTGCTAATTTGGTGAAATAGGTTCTATTTCTATTGTGAAGTATATCACATTTAAAAAGAATACATATATATGTATAGATGTGTAATTATGTATATTCTTATAGACATACATATATACATAGAATTATTTAAAGAGTAACAATGATATGAAGATCTGTGCACCATTATCCAGTTTAATATGTAACACAGTATGTCCCTCCCTCTCTGAATACAGAACCAGACTCCTTCAGAGGCAACATATCTGCCTTTGTGTTATTAATATACCATTAGTTTCTTTTGTAAAATTTTGATCTTTATTGGTATATTGTATATTCACATCGTGATCACACTCAGTATTGGGGGTTTGTACCAGTATATGACACAATTTAATTCTCATTTTTTTCTCATTCCCCTACCCACCCCACAACCCTCCACCCCCTAAATACGTAAGCTTTGTTTCCCTTTTTTTTAATTGCCATCACATTTTTTCTTTACCCATCATTACTCACTCCTCCACATTTCCCTTTGCATATTTTCTACTTTAAAATATCCATCATACATTCTAAAACTTAACATCTTGAATTTTCATGCCAGAGAACAGATACAATATTTACACATCTATGACCTATTTATTTCATGTATCAGTATGTCCTTAAGGAATGTCCATTTGAGTATCCATGACTCAAACTTATCATTGTTTAAGGCAGAGTAATACTCCATTTTATAGAGAAACCACATCTTCTTTATCCAGTCTCCAGTTGATGGGAATTTGGATTGTTTCCAAGATTGAGGTATCACAAACTGAGCTGTTGTGAACACGGGTGCACATATGTCGCTATGATATGATTCTTTTAATTCTTTTGTGTGTATTCCTATCAGGACAATAGCAGGATCAAATGGGACCTCTAATCCTAGTTTTTTGAGGAATCTCCACACTGGTCTCCATAGTGGTTGTACCAGTCTACATTCCCACCAACAGTGGAGAAGGGCTCCTTTTACTCTGCAGCCTCACCAGCATTTGTTGCTGGCTAATTTTGAGATAGCAACTGCTCTTTGTGGAGTGAGATGAAATCTTAGTGCTGTTTTCATCTGCATCTCTCGAATGACCAGCGATGTTGAGCACTTCTTCATGTGCTTTTTGGCAGCTTTTACTTCTTCCTCTGGAAAGTGTCTGTTCATTTCAGCTGCCCATTTTAGAATTGGGTCTTTAAATTTGGAGGACTATTTTTAAAAGCTCTTTATATATTCTTAATAGTAGGCCTTTGTCTGAAAGACAGCTGATAAAGATTCTTTCCCAATTTGTTGGTTGTCCTTTTGTTCTGCTGGTGGTCTCCTTTGCTGTGAGAAAGCTTTTTAATAAAAAGAGATCCATTTGAGTGCCGGGCATGGTGGCTCACACTTGTAATCCCAGCACTCGGCGGGTAGAGACAGGAGGATTGCAGAGTTCGAGGCTTGCCTGGACTACATAGTGAGTTCAGAGACAGCCTGAACTACAAAGTGAGACCCTGCCTCAAAAGGAAAAAAAAATGAGATCCATTTGTTGATTTCTTCTGCTAGCTCTTGTGCTATATAGAATATACTATTAGTTTCTTAATAACTATGCATATATATGTAGCTCTAAACAATAATTCTTTAGTTTTGATTTTTTTCATGCAAGTGGAATAATTAGAACATTTTCCAAGTTGCTTTTATTTGCTCAGAACTATTTTAAAACTTCACTCATGCTGATGGGTGTGGCTAGTATATTAATCATTTACACAACTCTAAACATAATATTAAGTGAAACTAATACAACTTTTAGTTCATTCTGTTGGAGTTTATATATCTTTTTCATTTTGGGCTGCTGAACAGTGAGTTGGTGCATACTTTAGAACTAATATCATGGTGCTCATATGCAAACATGTGTATATGTCAAGAAATAGAATTGTTGTGTTGTAAATTATGCTCATGTACAGGTTCAAGAGTTATGATAGACCATTTGTCAAAAGAATTTTACCAGTTTATACCCCAGTGATTTTGTGTGAAAATTTTCATAGCTCAATATTCTTTCCAGCTCCCAGGAAAAAGATCTTTCCCTTTACCTCTTTAGCATTTCCTAGTTAAGTATGCAATGCAACCATTATATTTTAAATTTACATTATCAAAATTATTCAGGTTGAATAGAGATTTGTACATTTATAAACCTTGAGGAAAATATTATAAAATTAATCATAATATTAGAATATTAATATTTCTATAATTTATAATATACTATAATGATAATTATAGTATAAAATATTATAAAATTTAGGAAAAATGTTTATTTGTGACATCTGGTCTTTTAGATGTTTTGGGTTTTTACTTCTTCTCCCTCTTCACCCTCTTCTCCTTCTTTTTCTCCTTCTCCTCCTTCTCCTCCTCCTCCTTCTTCTTCTTCCTCTTCCTCTTCCTCTTCCTCTTCCTCTTCCTCTTCCTCTTCCTCTCCTCCTCCTCCTCCTCCTCCTCCTCCTCCTTCTTCTTCTCCTCTTTTTGGAGACAGGGTCTCACTTTGTAGTTCAGGCCAGCCCTGTGCTCACTATGTAGCCCAGGCAAGCCTTGAACTTAGCAATCCTCCTGCCTCTGCCTCTCATGTGCTGGGATTACAGGCATGAGCCACCATGGATTTTTACTTCTTACATATTACAGATCCTGATTTTTGGTACATATATAAGTTACAAGTAATTTATTCCACTTTTTTCCTAATTCTCTGTATAAAGAGAACTTTCAGTTGTAGTGTAGTTCAGTTTATCAGTATTCTTTATATTTTTGCTACTTTGAGAGAGTTACGTATAATTTCTTTTCCTGTAATAGTTTTTTAAATTAAATTCTATATTGGTACATTTTATATAAACATCATAATTATATTCCACATTGGGAATATGTACCAGTATATGACATGAGTTAACTCTCATATTTACCAATTTCCCTACCCACCCTACAACCCCATATCCACCCCCTATAAACATGTTTTCTTTTTTTACATCATATTTTTTCTTGCCCCTCATTACTTACCCTTACCCTTTTCCCTTTGAATATTTTCTATTTCACAGTATCTATCATACACTCTTAGAACTCATTTATTTCTTCAGATTCTCATACCAGAGAAAAGATATGGTATTTACACATCTGTGACCTGTTTATTTCACTTACGACTATGTCCTCCAGTATGTCCATTTGAGTATAAGTGACTCAAACATCATTCTTTATGGCAGGATAATGCTCCCTTTTATTAAAAAAAACCCACATATTCTTTATTGAGTCTCCAATTTATGGGCATTTGTTTTACAAAGTAACTCATGTTGTCCTTAAATATTTCTAGATTTGATTTTTGGTTTTTTTGTTTGTTTGTTTTTTGTTTTTGTTTTTGTTTTTTTTTGCTTTTTCTGGAGACAGGGTCTCACTTTGTAGTTCAGGCTGGCCCTGAGCTCACTATGGTGCCCAGGCAAGCCACCGCGAACTCAGCAATCCTCCTGTCTCTGCCTCCCGAGTGCTGGGATGACAGGCGTGAGCCACCACGTCCGGCATTGTGGTATGCGGTGTTGATTATTGGTGGGCGTGTCTTCACGCCCAGCATTATATGTGGTTACTGGGGATCGAACTCAGGTCCTTATGCTTGCGAGGCAGGCGCTGGAACCACTGAGCTAACCCTTCGGCCCTAGATTTGATTTTTATACATGGTATGGGGGAATTCTTAACTTAGAAAATTAATTCTCTAGAACAATTTATTAAAAGGTCTATACTTTTTTTACAGCTTTGCAACTATGTTTTATGGACATAAATGTGTTTCAAAACTCTCATTTTTTAAAGTAGGCTTTTTTTACTGTTGTACTGAGATCATAAAATGATGTGTGGTTGGACAAGTATTTCATCTTTTTTCTTCTTTAAATGTAGCTTGGCTCTTTGTGATCATTTGCTATTTCATATAAATGTTTAAATCTACTTGTCCTTAGAAAAATTTGGGAAGAACTGTTCTTTTCATAGTATTGGCTCATACTATTACATTAATGGACATTGCTATTCCATTTTTTTTTTTTTTTGAGACAGGGTCTCGCTTTGTAGTTCAGGCTGGCCCTGAGCTCAGTATGTAGTCCAGGCAAGCCTGGAACTCAGCAATCCTCCTGTCTCTGCCTCCCAAGTGCTGGAATTACAGGCGTGAGCCACCATGCCCAGCATTGTGGTATACGGTATTGATTGTTGGTGGGCATGAGTCTCCACGCCCAGCATTGTATATGGTTACCGGGGATTGAACTCAGGACCTTGTGCTTGCGAGGCAGGCGCCAGAACCACTGAGCTAACCCTCCGGCCCTGCTATTCCATTTTTGTTTTTGTAGACATTATTTTAGTTTAAAAGGATAATTTAAAAGTTTCTGTGTATCATTGGTTAAATTTATTTCTTGATATTTGACATTATTTGATACTATTTGAAATAGTGTGTTTCAAAAATTATATTTCTTAGTGGTAAAATACTGGAGAAATAGATAATCTTGACTGTTTTGCATCCAGCATTTTTATAATATCACTTATAAATTATAATACTACATATATACTTATATGTATATAGTATTAATTATAATACTATATATATACTTACTGGGTGCTGTACCTGCAAATATCTTTGGAAATAAGAACATCTTGATTTTACCACTTTCTTTGATTTTTTTATATTCTGCTATCTTAGCAGAAATATCTCACCTAATATCTTTAAAAGCATTGGTGACAGAAGGCATTCTTTCCTTGTTCTAACTTTAAGTTAACTCTTTACATACTACACTTATGTGTTTTCAGAAAGCCTTTCTAATGAGTAAATGATAACTCTTGTAATACATTTTTAAGATATTTTCCACTTTGAATTAATCATGAATGCATCTTGAATTTTAGCCCTGCTTTAGGAATCTGTGTGTATATCTATGATAAACTCTCGGTGTGTTGAGTTAATCAGTATTCTAACAATATTATAGGCATCAAATGAAGGCAGCATCTTTTGGATAAATTCTATATTTGACTTGATAAAAGTTTGTTCATGAATTTTGGAACTCTATCCATCATTTCTCTTGACTATTACTTTATTGTCTCAGAGTCTTCTCTATTATTTTGTTTGTTTTAGGGTGGTACCAGTGTCTCACAATAAGTAAGGGAACATACAGTATATCTATTCCCCGAGTTTGTCTATGGCATATATTTTTAATTGAATGTTTAGTAAATTTTTTTCATAAAATTATTTGGACCTGGTCCTTTCTTTATGCCAAGATTTTAAACTATGGATACCATTACTTTAATAATTTTATGACTAGTTAAGTCTAATTTATGAGCCAGTTTTGACAAGTTTTGTATAACATTTTATCCATTTTATCAATGAGTTCAAGTTTATTGGCATGCATGTATTTACACTCTTTCATTATCATTTAAATTTTTCTGCATGGGGCATTGTCTTCATTTCACCCCAATTATGATTTATTCTTAGCATCTGTCTTTATAAATTAACAATATTTGCCTACGTGGTCACTACTTTAAAGAAATTGAGCCTTCTATCATATGTTTGTTTTCTATTTTTTAGAGTATTACTCTATTAATTCTCTCATTGTGGTTTGTTTGGATTGACTTTGTTTTGCTTTCTCTAACTTTCAGGTTTCATTAGGCTTGATTCATTAATGTAAAAGATTTTCCTTTTAAATATACACACACAAGATGGTAAATTTTCCTCAGCATTAATGAATCCCATAAATTTTAATAGAAAGTATTTTAATTATCATTCAGTAATTCCTTTAAAACTTTTCCATCATGATTTCCTCTCTTAGCCATGTGTTTTTCACAAGAAGACGGGTTTTAAATTTTTTTTCCAAGCATATCTCTTTTACTAGATATCTTTTGTTTTTAACTTAATTATTTCATATTTCTAGAATACAATGTATATGCCACCTATGTGTGAAATGTATTAAGAAGTTTTTGTGACTGTTGTCATGTTATGTCCCAATATTCCCATGTTTCTAAAAGGAAGGCGCGCCTGTTAATTCCTGTTGTCAGTGGGCGGGTGAAGAGACCCGGAGGGGTGGTGGTGGCCTCTGAGGCCCTCACGCTGGGCAGTGGGTCCACCCCCTGCGGAGTCCTAACTGAACCTCTCAGGCGTGGGGCCCCTTGGAGGAAGTGAGCCCGGGGACGTGACCTTGGGCGTAACACCGGGCCCCTGTCCCTTTCTCTCCGGTGCTCTTCCTTTGCCCTCTGCTTTCTGGCTGCCCTAACTTCCTGCTTTGCTCTCCACTTTCTTTCACCAAACCCTGCTGCCCTGGCGTTTCTGCCTGGGAGCCAGCTGAACATGGACTGAGGACTCGGAAACCGTGATCCAAAATACGCTTCTCCTCCCTCACAGATGTCAAATATTTCTTCTCAGTAACAGGAAAGTGGACTAATTAAGAAGGTATATTCTAAATTTGTTTGTTCCATTTAGGTCAAGTTATAGTGTCCGGTCTTTATCTCCTTATTGGCATTTTGTTGGCCCACTTTTTCCTTCGGTGAGAGACAGTATTCACAACTCACAATAGATCGATGCCTTCGACAATTTCTCTTGTGTCCTTGTGAATTTTCAGTGTGTATAATTCAAAGCTACATGGCTGCATTTCATAAAAGCCAAAACCCATATGTCTATTCATTAATCTTTATATCATTTTTGAAAGACTTTATCTCTGCTTTTACTTTTTCTCCTTAGAGTTTATGCTTCTCTTTTTCTAACTAAGCCAACAATTAATTAACTAATTAATTTTTTTGCAGTACCACCTGAACCAAGTCCCAGTGTGCTATGCTTCTTTTTTGACATTTGGGATTAAGTTATTTTGCAGCTCTTCAATATTTTGCATATATTCAGTGGGGCGGTTGTGTACACACAAATATGGGTATATTTATAAATGTGCACATACATGAATGAAATGTATAAAAGTGTGTGTGTGTATCTAATACTTTTAAAGTTCAGTGTAGGTTATCTCACTGAGATTTTATTTTACCTTTTTCTCTAGGTAAATTCTGTCTCTTCTTGCTTTAACATTTTTCCCTTATTTCTTGCTTCCTTGGGATATTCATGCGTATTTAGTTTTGAAGTTTATTTTCTACACCTGTTTTTATCATGGCTACTGTGGATATTTTGATGTGCATAATTAGCACTGTATAAAACTAGTCATCATTTTGCTCTTATCCCAAATGATACAAAAAATTACAATGTTTTAATTTTAATCACTATCCTCCCAACTAGTATATATTTCCATTTTCTATTTACTATGTCTTGTGATTTAACCTTCATTAATTAAACTGTTTTATATGTCAGTGTTCATATGTACCATGTAGTTGCCGGCATCTTTGCTCAGAATCCAATCTTGCATTTCAGACCTTCCATCTGGTCTAATCTTCTTTCTTCCTGAAGCATAGCCTGTGGAATTTCGGTTACGGAGAGTCTGTGTGTAATGAACACTCGCAGGTTGCTTTTCTGAAAATGTCCTTATTTTGCCCTTGTTCTGGAAAGTTAGTCTCGCTGGATATGGGATCCTGGGACGATGCCTCTTTCAGTGCATTGCATCCTGTGTCCTAGCTTGATAGCTGCATTAAGAAATCAGTCATCAAGGTCATCACTCAGGTGTAAATTCATTCAGTTATAAATTCCTTTTGCTCTGCTTCTTTTATTCTTTTTTTTTTTTTTTTTTTTTTTTTTTTTTTTTTTTTTTTTTTGAGACAGGGTCTCGCTTTGTAGTTCAGGCTGGCCCTGAGCTCACTATGTAGCCCAGGCAAGCCTCGAACTCAGCAATCCTCCTGTCTCTGCCTCCTGAGTGCTGGGATTACAGGCGTGAGCCACCATGTCCGGCTCGCTCTGCTTCTTTTAAATATCTGTTCTGTATTTTCAGTGTTATGTTTTTATCCATAATATGTCTAGGTGTGAATTTCTTTCTAGTCAGGTTAGAAGCCATTCAGCTCTGTGGGTCTGAGATCTAGTATCCTTCAAATTTTGTTGAAAATATCAGTTATATGTTTTGAGTTTTCCTTCTCCCAATTTTATCTGTTCACTTCTATGAAACATTTAGATGGACTTCAGATGTCCCCAGTCTGGTCAATTTCATTTCCCTTCCTTTCTATTTTCAGTATTTTTCTCTTTGTGTAGATTGCTTCATGTCTACATTGAAGTTCATTATTTCTATCTTCAGCAACACTGAGTTTACTTTTAATTTATCCTATTCAGTTTTTTTTTTTTTTTTTGAGACAGGGTCTTGCTTTGTAGTTCAGGCTGGCCCTGAGCTCACTATGTAGCCCAGGCAAGCCTCGAACTCAGCAATCCTCCTGCCTCTGCCTCCTGAGTGCTGGGATTACAGGTGTGAGCCACCATGCCCTGCACTGTGGTATGTGGTATTGATGGCTGGTGGGTATGAGTTACCACACCCAGCATTGTATGTGGTTACCGGGATTGAACTCAGGGCCTTGCGCATGTGAGGCAGGCACTGGAGCCACTGGGCTAAATCTCCGGCCCTATCCTATTCAATTTTAAATTTCATTTGAATATACCCAAACTGTTCTTTTAAAATTCAGTAGGTATAAAAATATACATTTTTTTTTTTTTTACAGTTTGAAGCCTTAAGTCCTATGCACTCATTATATGAGGTGTTTGTAGCCCACTGGGCTGGCTTTCTTTCTTGGTGACTGCTTCTCTGTGTGTGTCATGTATTTTGAATTGTAATTTCCTTGTTGTTTTACGATTATCCTCAGAACTGTTTGTGCCACACTTTAGTGATGAATTACTCCAGAGAGTTTGCCAAGAACCACATGACACATTTAGTTATTTTTCTATGGTTGAGGTTTTATAACCTACACAAACAGTGTGTATGAGCCACACAGCCTTATTCCCCATAATGACTGAGTTTTGATTAGTCCTTCTCAGGGACATTTGCTTTTCCAGATACCTAGTACAACTTCCCTCGTTCTTTTTTACCATGAAATACCATGAAGATAGTTTATCACTTACTTTTCTCCATCAGGGGTTCCAGTTTCATGTAGGACTCAGTCAAGTTCTTCACATGGAATAGACTTCTTTTGCCCTTTTATCTCACCTCCAATAGCCTGTCAAGCCATGGAGTCAAGGTCACAGGATATGAGCAACACCCTCAGGACTGCTGATGCTTTGACACTAGTTTACCTTGCTGAGGTTTGGTTTTCTCACTTTATTTTGGATTCCTTATTATTTCTCACAAGTTCAGAGATTACATATTTATTTATTTTTTAAAATAAGCACATTTACTCTGTTTGGAGGCATGCAAAAGGAAAATTGTTGAGAGATTTTATACTTTCAGAAACAGAAGTCCTCTTTAAGTTTTTTGTTTTTCTTCATGCCTGTTAGAACACAGATAAGAAAGAAAATTATTTTTGAGCTTTATAGTTTTTAGAAGAATAGATCACCAATGTAACTAGATGTCAATGCTTTTCGCCACTTGTTAATGTAAAATAAAAGGAGAAGCCTCCTTATTATGAAAGTACAAATGCATATGAGGTAGATTGCTACTGATTTCCTGATTAGGAAATAAAGATCTTCAGATGTGGGTAGTGCCGAAATGAGCTAGGTCGGTGGTGATATTCCACACAAGCACCTTTGGGTGCAAGGACAGGGTCAGCATATGCAAAACAGGTTAAAGTAAAATCTTCAGAGTGATTTTATTTTAACATGGCTTATGGACCTTTCTTCTTGTTTGTACCTGATAATTATCTATCAATTATCATCTATTTGTAGAAATAGCAGCCTACACTGTTATTTAGGTCAAAGGGCTTAGAAATAATAAATGTTTTTACCATGAAATATCTATCATAAATGCTATAAATTTTGTTCTTGAAAGATGAATAAGACATGTTGTTCTAGTATATAAAATGCAATGAGATGAACAACAAAAGTGTGAAGATTAAACAAAGCAGTTGGTGTGAAACAGGAAATGGCAGGAGTTTTTACAAAGATTCTGTTATCAGTAGAGATTGAATCTCAGGACCCGTCTGTTCCTCATACATTTATCTGCTGATATCCTCAATGTGTTGCAAAATTCCCTAAATGCAATTAATTTCAATACACTCTCGCTGTATGTCATATTTCTTAAACCTCAACTCAAGGTTTTCTCCAGATAATATTGCAAAATTCTCAAAAACCCAATTAATTCCAATTCACTTTATATGGATGTCATATATTTCTTAAATATTCAGTGAGGATAGGGTGTGTAAATCAGCACTGTAGGTTCATGAAATCCTGTCAGAACTAAGAACAAAGGATGCAGAATGGCAAACCAGAACGGGAGGGGGGCTATTGGAGGCGGATGTAGGTGTATCTGGAAAACCCTAGACAGAGGTTAGAGCTAGAGCTAGCGCTGCAGCTACAGCTACAGCTACAGCTACAGCTCAGGTGCTTTGGGGGCGGGGTGTGAACTGCTCTGATGACTGAGGCACGTGCACTTTGAATGCAGGTGTCCCCTTTAAAACTCGTGTTGAAACTTAATCCACAAGGGCCATTAGTTTATGAGCGCTCCAGATGAGATCGGCAGGGGGCGCCTTCGGGGTGGTTTGGCCTTAGACACGAAGGCGCTATCTTCCTGAGTCAGTGAACACCTCTTAATGGACTTGCGG
>PVIC010035221.1:0-19180 GCA_004025085.1 Thryonomys swinderianus | reverse complement strand
GGCTGACGCCCGCAGGGTCCAGAGCTCAAGAAGAGACTTGGGTCAGTGCCTTGGGGCTCACGGCGGTGCCGCACTTCCGCAAGGCTATAGTCAGGTCCTACCTGTGCTAGACAGTGAGCACAGCCTACCTCGCCAGGGACACCCTCTTCCCGCTGAGTATGCGAGTTATGGAAGGTATAATGTCGTAACTGTTCCCTGGACTATGTGCCCTCAATAAATAGTGCTCACTGGCATTAACATTCTTATATTCTGTCTGGGTCGGAGTGCCATCGAGTGGGGGCAGTTTGAGAGGAAACTCACCGTGTGACACTTGCTCATCTACGGAGAAGACCCTCGCTTTCCCCTGGGTTTCCTGCCCTGGGCACCGGCCCAGGAGAAAGCCTGGGCAGGTGGGGCCCCTGAGCCCGCGCCGTGTCTGCAGCTGCCCGAGACCCCGCCAGAGGGCACCCTCGCACCTCAGGTCGTGATGGGGCCCCGGCACGCACGGGCCGGGCTGTCACGGTCCCCGCGGAGCCCTCTCTTCCCTCTGCCTGCCCTTCTGGGCAGCGTCGTCTGGGGGTCTTCTCCAACGGGAAACCGATGAAGAGGTGGACTGCCCAGCCTCTTCCGGCCCGCGGTCGGGGCGGCCGGGGCTCTCGGCCTGGGGAGGGGTCCGGGCGCTGCGGGCTCCCCCGGGATCCGGGCGCCGGCGGGCGCCTCCTTCACACCTGCCGGGTGCCTGGCTGCGTGAGGGTGCAGCTCCCCGCCCCCTTCGCGGAAGGAACCTGGGGACAGGCGTGGGGGCGGGGCTCCCGGACGAGGCTCTCTGCCCAGAGACCGGCTGGGAAAGGAGAAGGCAGGAGGGGGAGACGGGGAGGGGGCTGTGCCTAGCAAGCCTGAATATTTAAGGAAAAGGTGCTACGTCTGTTTGACTCCTTTGGACATAAAATAAAACTAAACATGTATTAAAGTTCTTTTTGGAAATTAGTAATAATCTAAAAGAGCACATGCTGAAACTGCTCTTTGAGCAAAGGAAACATGAAATCCACCGGAGAGTATCGACTCCCTGGGTGAGCACGAGGTCGAGAGCATGGCAGCCTGCCCAGCTGCAGGAGCACGTGACCTTGGCAGAACCTTGGCATCTCCCTCTGAGAAATGGGGTCATGGGCCCTGCAGGAAGGGGCCCTCCCAAGTGATGCCAGGCTCTGCACAGGCGCCACCGGCCTCCGTGAGAGCGGGGAAGGCCCTTGTCATGGGTGAACGGCGAGACCTCGGGCCCTCGCCCTGCCGGGCCAGGACGGCAAATGAGGTGAGGAGGGGAGTCTGGCGGGAGAGGAGACTGGCATCGTGAAATTCCTTTTCCTTTCCCCTGTGTCTGGTGCAGGGAGGAGCTGTTTTGCTGCACCGTGGTTCAGAACGTTTGACTAGACGTTACCCAATTTCACATCCCCAGCTTCTCTTTAAAGTTTAGGAAACGGTTCTGGCTGCTGGGCCGAGGAGCAGCCGGTGCTTGAGAGGACGTGGCTGGGAGCTGCCCTCTGTCCGCCCGAAGCAGTCCCCTCCCCGACCATCTCCCTTGCCCTGTGGCCCGTGAGAGGCGGGGTGGTGCGACTTGCAAAGGCTTTTGTTAGCAGCGCTGTTGCTCCTTCTGTGTGGTCACGCTGTGTGCCAGGGCGTGCATCGGGGCCTGGCCGAATGTTGGTCAGCTGCCAGGAAAACACTGACTGAAGCAAAAATAACCACTGGGGATAGGCCGGAGGACTGGCGCGCCTTCGATTCTGGGACATTTTACTGTGTTGCTGGGGCTTTTCTCGTGTTGGTGAAATGATTACAGCAGCTCCGGACTTCACACTCTTGCGCCTTTTAAGTCTGGCAGGAAGGAACAAAGGCCTTTATTCCAGCACAAGCTTCGCTGGTTTAGAGACTGTGTCAGAACCCATGAGAAGTACCATTCCCTCCATGTACTAGCATGGACGCTAAAACCCATGGGTGTCCCTCAGCAGGGACTGGGGTGCTGTTGTGCTTAAGGAGGGAGACGGGGGCCAGCTGCCACAGCGGACATCCTTTCCAGGTGAAGGAATCAGGACAGCTTCCTAGGGTGGCCGTAACCGGGAGGAATGCTTCATTCTTGTTCGTCTTCACAGAAGAGGAAAGCGAGGCTAGGAGAACCTGGACAGTGGGCTGAGGGTCACAGCTGACACACGAGAGATGGATCAGACTCGGACCCTGATCCCCATCCCACAGCCTCCTCAGGACCCGCCCTGCCTACCCTGAGGCCTGCATGGACTACGCAAAGGATTTCCTTCTGTGCGATCGGCTGACACCTGGTCTCAAACATGCCAAGTGTGTGCAGTGGCTGAGCAGGGCCCATGTGCTGGAACAAGCAACAGATGCGTGTTGGAGGTCAGAGCAGGATCCACCAGCATGTGCCAGGGCCCCAGGGCAGCCCTCCTCCCTAGCGACCAGTCTTCAAAACCTCCCAGAGCCACTCTTCCGTGGAAGTTTTGCCTCTTTTGATTCCTACCAGTATAAAACCTTGCTCATCTCTTATACATAATGCATTCCCTTCCAGTAGCATATTTTTCAGTGTCCAAATGCTGGTGTGACCATCTCCTCTGTGCTGGGCAGTCTGTCCCCATGAAGCCTTGAGGTCGAAGAGGCAACTACCACCTTCTCCTGGCACTAGATAGGCCACAGAGTACATATCAGGAGAAGGAGAGGAAACTGGGATAGGGAGGTGACCATCCAGAGACCCTGAAGTGTGGCCAGGGTTGAAGGAAAGCAATGAGGGAGATATGGTACCCAGCACCAGAGAAGAGTCATTGCATGCCTGGGGATCAGCCCCTAGGGCTTGTAGCAAGTTGACCTGTGTTATATATTGGTTGGGCCAAGCAGAAGAGGGTTCAGGGACGGTTGACGTAGCTCATAGAGGAGGGTAGATCATAGGGTGGTGGTGGGAAAGCTGGGTGCCTTGTACAGCCCTCTTCTTCCTGGAAGCCTTAAAAGTTCTACAATTCTTCCCCCACTTTAGAGGGAGCCACCTTGTCCCCAGACCACTGGATTGCTAGGAAATTTATTAACATGGCAGGCACTTGAACTTGGTGGTGTTTGTCTCCTGTGCTGTCTCATGCACGTGTCTGTCCATGGCGCATCGTCAGTGTAATGTGCCAGCGAAATGTCCCACGAGTTGTGAAGGTGATCAAATTCTTCCTTTCTGCAGTAGGACAAGCAGGAGAAGGGCTGTGACTATACCTGGGCATTCATTGCAGGAGACTGCCCTTTAAGTCTGTGAAGGCAACTGTTTCTGATCTTCTTCACTGATGGGGTAGGAGTGGCGCTGTGAGGCAGGGGAGCCTGGCATCTGGTGTTTAGTTTCGACCCGGAAAATGCTGTTGATTTTTTTTCCAGTAAATATATCCCTCCAGCACTGTTAGCATTACAGCATATTACGTTTTTAACATCTACTGCTATTCTCTGGCATCCATCTGGCTTTTGAATCAGATCTGCAGGTGAGCTCTGTGGAGACACATTGGGTTCCCACTTGCACCTTTCGTATTTACCTGCTTGTTTGCCATGGTGTGTGTCATTTTTTTTCCTGGAGACCTGAGCTTCCATCTGGAGTCCTCCCCTCAGGCAGAACAGTTTTTCAGTCATCGCGCCACGCAAGTCTGCTGGTGACATAATCTTCCATTTGTGAAAGTGTCTCATTTTCTGCCTTTGTTCTTGAAGGTTGTTTTCTTTAGACACAGAATTTTGGGCGAATAATGTTTCCTTTTAATTCCTTAGAGATGGGGTTCCACTGTTGTCTGGCTCCATTGTTTATGTTCAGAAGTCAGCAGTATTCATGTTGTTGCCCCTTGTGTGGTCACATGGTGTCTTTCTGGCTGTCCTCCAGGAAGTCACTCTTCAGTTTTCAGCAGTTTGACTCTGGTGTGAGTTTTTTTCTGTTTTACCCTGCTTGGGGTTCAGTGAGCTTCTTGAATCTGTACATCTGTCTTTTGCCAAATTGGGTGACTTTTATCCATTTTTTGTTTGTTTGTTTCTTTCTTTCCCTGTCTCACCCTGTTTTTCTTTTCCTTCGGGGACACCTTTTGATATTATTCTCAAGTCCCTGTGGGTTTACGTATTTGCTTTTCTCTATCTTTATTCCTCTTTGCTCTGGCTGCAACTTTGCATCATGTCATTTTTCCTGTGTGGAGGGGTTTGGAATTCCTCAGAGAGTGGGATTGAGGGCCAAAGATGGTGAGGAGAAAGACCCTACAGGCAGGTGTGCACTTCTGAGTGTGGTCTGGGGCAGAGAGGTCATGGCACACACCTGTACCATGGAAGAGATGGGCAGATTGAGCCTTATGTGACCAGCCACGGCACAGAAGGACGCTGTAGTGGGGCAGAGGACTTGGGTCTGGTAGGTTCCTGCTGTACCCTGGTCTTAATAGATCTTCCCACAACCTACCTAGGTACACTGTCACCTCATGTGCCAGATGGGGAAACCTGAACCCAAGGTTCAAAGTTGGGTTGGTGACATGAGTATGTGGTTTGGGATAACAAGTGAAGCCTTTCTGACAGGGCAGGAATATTAGGATTATCTTCCAAATTCTCAAGTCCACACCTCAACCACAACCCGGGACATTTCCAGGCAGTATTCTTCCTAGAACTGGGACCGGTGTTTACCGGGTCTTGAGTTCTTTCTCTCATACTGTGAGAGCCTGCCTTGGCCCTCCTGTCACCCCTAGTTAGTGGCATGACCCTAGCAAACGACTTGCCCTTTGGGTGCTTCCACCCTTGTTCTCAGTGTGTGCAAATGGGGGCCTGAGGTTGCACAGTTGCTGAAAGGGAGTCTTGAGAGATGTGCAGTCGCACCAGGACTATGCGAAGTTCCCTCCCACACAAGGTCTTCAGGGGCTGTGTTCTTCGTCTTTTCTGTCCACACAGGGGTGCGAATTTATGCCCTTCCACATTAGGGAAATACCTTACCTTTTAGGTGTTATTTAGGTGTGGGGGGGCAGCAGTGAATAAAACATAAAACATGAAAACACTCGTCCTTCTGGTATTTATGTCTCATTCTCACTCTCCCATTGCCTCTCTCGATGCTGAGACTTGGTTTTATCCTCATTCTTGGCAGCTAAAACCTCTGGGCTCCAATCCCAAGTCTGAAGAAGTCATTACCCTACTATTAAGTCACTAACTCAGTTTTCCTGTCAGCAGTGTAGCGATGATTATGCTTATTTTATAGGGTCATTAGGCCGTTAGACCGAGTGACGTGTGTGTAGAAGGAGTCGGCATCAAGCCCGGCACAGAGTCATCTTTTGAATATTCGCTCTTCTCTTGTACCCATGGTGGGCATATTTAATTTTCTCCCTTGAGGTTTGTATTCTCGCAGTGATCCTGGGTGTGTACAGGCTGTTTTCTTTCGAAACCTGCGAGTTGTACTAACAGCACGGAATGCTCCCGATGTCAAAGTGCAAGTGACATTGCTTGGTAGAGTCTCCTCTCCCTTCTAGGTGTCCATACCTAGAAGAGCACCCCTTATCCAAACTCTTGGCCAGCAGACACGTTTGGGATTTGGGATCTCCCCACTACCAGTATTTGCAAATGCATAATGATATACCTCAGGGTTGGGACCTAAGTCTAAACTGGGAATTAATTCACTTGTGTTTCATGTCCACCTTGTACACTTTGCCTGAAGGTGATTTCATACAATATTTTAAGCGATTTTGCATAGGAAAAAAGTTTCACGCTGTGGAGTTTTCTGCTTGTGGCTCACGTTAGCACTCAAAAAGCTTTTGATGTTGTAGCCTTTTGGATTTCAGATTAAGAATGCTCAACCTGCGTCTATCTCAGACCATATGACCGTTAAAAGACCCCAACAAAACCCTGCTTGCCTTCAATTGTTCTCCTGCCCATGGGATACAGGTGTCCCCTAGCCATCCAGCCAGAGTGCTCCGTCACACACCTGTCCACCCCGGGCCCCAGGACTGTTCCTGATGGCCGTCCCTGCTTTTGTCATCCCTCCTGCAGGTTATGGGCACGCGGCACCGGGAACCGACGCGGGCAAGGCCTTCTGCATGTTCTATGCCGTGCTGGGCATCCCGCTGACGCTGGTCATGTTCCAGAGCCTGGGCGAGCGCATGAACACCTTCGTCCGCTACCTGCTGAAGCGCATCAAGAAGTGCTGCGGTATGCGCAACACCGAGGTGTCCATGGAGAACATGGTGACCGTCGGCTTCTTCTCCTGCATGGGCACGCTGTGCATCGGGGCGGCCGCCTTCTCCCAGTGCGAGGAGTGGAGCTTCTTCCACGCCTATTACTACTGCTTCATCACGCTGACCACCATCGGCTTCGGGGACTACGTGGCGCTGCAGAGCAAGGGGGCCCTGCAGAGGAAGCCCTTCTACGTGGCCTTCAGCTTCATGTACATCCTGGTGGGGCTGACGGTCATCGGGGCCTTCCTCAACCTGGTGGTCCTCCGCTTCCTGACCATGAACAGCGACGAAGAGCGAGAAGGCGAGGAGGGCGCGGCGCTCCCAGGAAACCCGAGCAGCGTGGTCGCCCACGTCTCCGGGGAGGCCAGGCCCGTGCGCCCCCGGTTCCGCGGCGGCGCCGAAGGCAGCGACCTGCAGTCCATGTGCTCCTGCCTCTGCTACCGCTCGCGGCCGCAGAACTTCGGTGCCACACTCAGCCCGCAGCCGGTGCCCTCCATCTCCTGCAGGGTGGAGGAGATCTCGCCCAGCGCCCTGAAGAGCAGCCTCTTGCCGTCCCCCATCAGCTCCGTCTCGCCGGGCCTGCACAGCTTCGGGGACAGCCACCTGCTGATGCGGCGCCGCAAGTCCGTCTAAGTGTGGGCAGGGCGTAGAACGGAAGAGACATGTGTCATGTGGCTGTAAGTTCCATTGGCCCCACCCGTCTCCCCCTCCTTATTTATTTATTATTATTATCTTTTGTTATTTTTACGGTCATCGCCATTACTTTCTCTCCTCCGCCCTCTCTCGGGTTCATTTCTTTCCCACCTTCCAGCCAGGCAGAGCAGCCCGAGGGGAAGCCAGAGGCCTATCGTATCCTCCGAACCTGGCCTCTGAGCGTGAAGCGTGGACCTCTTCCGTCCTCCCCAGCGAAGGATGCCTTACTTTCCCCTGCCCCTCCCCTCCCTCTGGGGCGGCTTTCCTAGGACAGGTGTGAGACCAGAGCACGAGAGAGAGCTGAGCGATACCCACCCCGAAGCTGCTCACCAGGCTGAGCCCCCTTGGCCGCTGCCCCTGGCGGTGTCCCACCTAACTCCTTCTCTCTTCCTCCCCGAGGACTGGGTGGCTGTGTGTCCGCGTGCGCAGTGTGAGTGTGCGTGCTTCTGTGTGCGGGTGTCTCGTGGGACAGGACGAAGGTATCAGGAGTTCATTTTCACTCCCCCTCACGTGAGTTTACTTCCTGGCACAACGGGAAACCGTGAGGGTCCTAAAGTATCATCTCACCAAAGGAAGCATGTTCCACGGGCGGGGTTTGCCCGGATGTGACCAACCGCAGCTTTAAAATACTAGGTTCTAAATGACATCAGCATTTTCCAGTGGGTGAGTAGGCAAGAAGACTTTGTTGACTTTAGAGACTTTAAAGAGCCTGCATTTGGTCAAACTGGTGTGCTTCATCGGTACAGGTGAGCAAGTGGAATAATGGAACAACCCAAAGCCACTAACACTAATTTATGAGAGACATTTTTAATTTTCATCATCTCCAATTCCAACAATTTGCCATATAGCTGGAAATGTCAGGAGAATCTGGAAAATTGTTGGAACCACAGAGTATCTATTTTATTACTTCCTTCTTATTGATGATGACGATGACGACGATGATGATGATTTTGTGTAGCACCTACTATGTGAATAAGAATTATAGTTTTGGAATGCTTGGATGAGAATGGGTATTAGTATGTGGATGTGGTTTCCTAATAAAAAGTGACAGGGTATTCCCTGTTTTAAAAAATATATATATATATATATATATATTTCAAGAAAGATTGTCTCTAAATGCATTTGATTTGTAAATAGGAGTAGTTCACGTTGGTCTCAGGAAGAGTTTAGAGGCTGTACCTTGGCCTACTGGGAACTTGTCAATCTCAGGGGATGCTTTTGTCTAGATAGTGGAGAAATTCCTCCCTGCTCTCAATAGGGGTGACCCCAAAGGAAAGACTTGCTAATCTCTTAGGAGACAGTTTAGGCTAAAGAATATGGCACATTGTAGGCCCTTACATTGGCAGAAAAATAAGGGACAGTTTGACCTCCACATTCACTGAGGGGACTTTAATTTCTCTCATCATCATCCCTGCCATTTCTAAAAGTCACCCATTCACTCATCCCTCACCCCCCTTCCATACACTGGAAGTTCCTGCTCCTGGACTGAATGGGCTTTGGCTGCACTACGCAGAAGGAGCACGTTTCCTGGCCTCCGGGATTCCCTAAAGGAGACAACACCCAAATGCCACCCGTCCCAAGTATGTGGGCCATTGGGCTGAAACCAGGAGCATTCAAGACTCCTCTGGAAAGGCTATGCATGCACTTTAATGCTACACCCTGTGTTGAAATATCCCCTTCGTCTAGGACACAGGACCTTCGGAAAGAGTCTGTGAACCTTAGACTCTCTTGGCCAAAGTTGACAGTTATCAGCCTTCAAAGTCTTTGTGAGTTCACTGGTTTTCCCGATCTCGTTCTATGGAGCGCCCTACCTAGGGCTCTAAAGTATGTCCAGAGGATAAAAGCGGTTCCTCTTGAATTTTGTTTCCTCTCTGAAGAGAGTGTTGGCTCTAGGAGGTCATACGTAGGTGTTAAAAATATGAACGCCTATTTGCAGAGTACTTTATGCTTTGGAGAAGGCCGCTCCGGAAAATCTTTGTAAGATTTGCCCTCAAATGGGGGGTGTGTGTGATATTCTTTGATCTTCAACGTGGCACCGAGAGGATGAAGAATTTGCTCAACATTACAGAGCTGATCTCTGACAGAACCGAGACCATAATCTCGGTTCCAACTCCAGCAGGGTCCAAAACGCTGACTCCTCCACACCAAGGGGTCCCAGCTTAGCCCTCCTGGGAGGGATTCTGCTTCTGTGTTTCCACAGGGGTGTATACTAGGCCCTGGGAGTCAGTCAGGGGGATATTGCTCCACCCTCCCTTCAGAGCTGGTTTCCAACTACAATATCTGCATAAGGTGGTCATGCAGTGACCATTCTGCTTGAATGCTTCACGTGACAGGGAGCGCCTCTCTTCCCAGGGAAACAGAAAATATTCTCTATGTTTTCACAGAGTTGACTCCCTTCTTGGCAGCAAAACAGGATGAATACTTCTCCTCTGGTGATGACAATTTGAGTAGTGGAGGCAACTCACACCTTGTCTTGGTTCTGTGTCCTTCTAGTGTGTTCAGCTCTTTGCTGCCAGCTCAGCCCTCTGAAGGATGAACACCAAATCTTCTTTCCAAGGTTCAAGTCGCAGTGTGTAGGGCATGGTTTCCTTCCCCAGGGAGTGGATCTTTTTCTCAGATGGTCTGCCTGCTCTCCTCTGTGGGACCTGGCCGAGGAGAACCCGGGAACATCCAGTAAACGCTCTGGGTACAAGGGCAGGGGTAGTCAAGATCTCCAGGGATAGTGGCTCTTGATATGAGAGGAGGGGGACATCTCTGCTGGCACCACCATAGCCAGTGATCGCATCAGAGAGCCTCACAGCCAGCAAAGCTCAGCTTGCATCACCCTGTTGATCTCCCTTGTCTTTAGGGAAGGAGACCAAGGTTCAGAGGGGTGAACATTGTATGAGATCGTGTGGCCAGAATTTGGGTCTTCACGCTTGTCACTCTTTCTACTGTTGTCCTGGCTGCTTTTGTCATTGCTGTTGTGTACAGCCTTCCAAAGATCCCTTGTTTCTGGACTTTTTCGTGTTTCTGGCCTCTCTTCTTCCCTTGTGTACTTGGTACTTTTCTTCTGCCAGGTGAACTTCACATTCTCCTCCAGTTAACCACACCCAGCCAGCCGGGGTGATGGAAGCACACAGACTGTGTGACTTGACTGGGCTTTAGCTCAGGAAGAGTTGAGTTCTATCAGAAGCACAGGAGGCGGCCTCATTTTCCAGAAGTCAACATGCCTTGTATATACTTAACGATTTCTGACTCTCACTTGAACTCTTTTCCACGGAGAGATCTCCATCTTTACTCCATCAAAGACAGGAAGAAGATGGACAGTGGTATTGATAGTCCTGGAGCCCTGGGCTCACTGCTTTAGAGAAAGCATCCCGTTTCGATGCTCACAGTACCATACCAAGCAGAAGGTGCTGTCTTGACTGCCAGCCTATTAGACTCTTTACACAGAAGTGAACCATCATCTCTGGGTTCTGAGATTCCTGATTGGTCCCAGAGCTGGGACCAGCTCTGTTCTTTCCACTTGCGTCCCTCTGTCATGAAACAGAGGCAGCAGCCGATAAGCCCAGCAAGGTCCCTGCGCTCTAAATTTGATTGCTGTCTGCACGGCCGTTGTGTTTCTGGTGTGCACTACCGCTTGAGGCTGGCCTGTGATCAGTCATGAGTGTAGCAGATCATTTGCTACCCAACAGTCCTCTGGATCCCTTATCTTTCCAGGGGAGTGAGTAAGTGGATACAAACTGCTGCACGGAAGGGCCTCCCAGGAACATGCTCATTAGAAGCGCACCCTGACAAAGGAGGAGCAGGATTCATCTCGGCACACCTGTTAGTTCTCTGCGCACAGGGACTTGACTGAAAACAGCTGGTGTGTAGCTCAGACACAACAGATGAGCCTCAGCAAGTCACGTAGATTGGAAAGCCCAAGGGGTCCTGTGTCCTTTTGGACATAGGGCCTTTGCAGCTGGAAGGTGGAGAGAACAAAGTTAGAGAATTCTATCTACTGCCTGTGTGCGTTGGGTAGAAGAGGGAAGCGAGAGGTGAAAGTGGTCACTAACCTCTATGGCTTCTGGCCTCTTTCTCTTGTATTCTTTTTACAATAAGCTTGAGCTGAGATGCCCAGGAAGGGCATCCACAGAAGTGTGAGATCGGTGATGTATGTGGGAACGTGTCTTCCGAGCAGTGTCACAGTCGCTGTCATCAATGAATGTGGCTTAGTTCTTAAAGCGGTGTGAGGTGGGGCTCATTCTTGCAAGATGTTTTTTTTTTCTGCAGAGTCATGGTCTTTGCGGGATCCCGGAGGCATCCTAGGCAAGGAAAGAGGGGCGACACGTTGTGTCTTGCCTTGCTGGGCTCCTGGAAGTTATTTCACTCCCAGAGCCTTGTAGCTTTCTACTCAACACAGTGGGACAGCGTAGGTGAGAGCTAATGAACTTGACAGACTCAGACATTTGGCCTGGATATTCTGATCACCGGGCATATTTGAAGCTCGAGCCTCTGAAAGGAAAAGCAAAAAGTTTCACTTGGCAGGAGACTGGGAGCTGGGAAACGAAGAGACACAAACAATGGCAGAAAGCAATGGTCACCACATGAGCCGAGGCCCAGGGCTCTCTGGATTCTCAAGAGTGCTGAGCATTAGTCCATTTGATGTGGTTCTTTCATGGCCACACCTTGATAGAGGCTGCTGCTCCAGGAAAACAAAAATCCCTGACCACAGTCCTCCTACCAACTTTGTTTTGAAAACCCCAGAGTTACAGAAAAGTTGAAGGACTCATGCAATGAGCCTATCCCTTACTCCCAGATCCACCAGCCTCAACACTTTGCCACCCTCTTCCCTTCCCCCTCAACCCTCACTCAGAGAAATTTGGAGGATAAAGTGTCATGTCTATAACTTTAGGTGGTTCAGCCAAAGAAAAAACTGTATATTTCTCACGAACAAGCGCATTCTCCTACATAGTGCCATTGTCACACCTAAGAAATTTAGTAAAATATATTATCTGATATAATCTGTACACAAAGATTCCCCAAGTGTCCCCAAAATATCCTGCAGAGCTTTTTGTGAATCTAAGACGCCATCCAAGAACACCTCCCAGACCTGCTTGTCTTGTTGTCCCAGACCCCCCCAATTGAGGGCATCTCCCTCACTGTTTTTGTCTTTTGATGTTGATATTTTGGAAGAGTCTAGGTCCATAGTCTTGTAGAATGCCCTGCTTCTGTCTGCTTCTTCCCTCAGGTTGAGGAACTGTTGGCAAGAAAATGCTGTAGTTGCTGTTGTGTAGCTATGATTTATGCACTTATGTCTGTCTCTCTTGGGACCTCTGTGGTTATTGCTTTCATTGTGAATAAATAAGTCATATTAAATGTTGTTTTCCTCTGGTAGGGGAACTAACTGCAGCTTCGAGAGAGGCGTCCACGGATGCTGGGTCCCACAGCCGAAGCCCAAGCAGGCTTTGGATTTCTGGCCTCTCCCTGGGACCTCTTCTGTGCGGGGCGAGCATCAGCACACTGCCCCCAAACATGAGTGGGGATGGTCCGGCTACACGTAGTCAGGAAGCACAGGCCGATTTTCATGAGGGTCCCTGCAAGCCACTCAGGCTCTCTTAGCCCTTGCCACCTCCAACAGTAGCAATGCCTACTGTGCCCTTCGCATTCATTAGCTCCAAGATGTGGGCTGTTAGGATGCCACCGCCCCTGGCCATGAAGGGCGGCAGTTGTGGTCTGTCTTTGGGATGTTTGCCCTGGTGAGTTCGAGGGCACAGCCCATCCAGTGGTGGCCTCATGAAGCGTGCTGGCTGTGGCTGTCACCGTTCCTTGGGATCGGGGAGTTAGGCCTCAGCAGTGCGCAAGGGGAGATGGGATATCTTGTTGCTCCTCCCAAAGTTTCTCCTGACCCTTTGGCCCCTCCCGGAGGTTAGACGTGTCCTCCCCTCCCCTTGACTCCCCAGGGCTTGTTTCCATCATGGATGGACATACCGGGAGGCAAACTTCCTCAGTGCCCAAGCTTAGAACAGTGTATGTTGGGCAAAACCCGGAGGGGAGGGTGACCCTGGGCAGGAGAAAGACCATATTTCTTGCATCAGCACTGTTATCACCAAGACATGTTGCATCAGCCTGAGTGGAAATAGTGTAGTTCAGGGCAAGTCTCCAGAAACTACTCCAGGCCCACGGGATAAAAGTCTGTCACTAGTTAGTTGGCTGCATGCGCCTAGCGGCCATGGAGGGAATAGGCCAGGTGTCCTACACAGCTGGGCACTTCCTATAAGGTGGCAGCCAATACATCTTCACCTTATGGAAGCACGTTTGGGACCCTGTGCCCTGCAGGAGGTCCGCCAGCGGCGGGAATGTCTCCAGGGAACTGGGTCGAGTCAGTGCCGTGTTCTTCCATGCTGCTGGTGGAGGCCCAGCAGCTGCGGGGACATGCGGAGGGAGTGGCACGGGCCTCGCCTCGCAGCAGCCCTGCACTGGCCCCGTCTCATCCTGCTGCCCTGCAGCCGGCAGGAGCAGATGGCCGCTTGTCCTCGTGGGCCAGCAACACGCCGAGGGAGGCCATCCCGAGCCCTGATATCTCGCACACCTGGCAGCGTCCTCTGGCATTCATGGGTGGGCGGGGCCTTGCCCCTCTAGGCTTTGGTGTTCCTGCCTTTGCACTGGAGGTTATGCATACTCTGTGCCCGGAGTGTCTGGAAGAACCAGCTCTGATGGCATCTCCGGGGCCCCTGCTCTCTGCTGTACCCCCTTTGTTTCCTGGGGAAGCACATGCCCCCCGCCCTCAAGGGCCCCTCACACCTGCTCACATTTGCTCTGCTAGCGCCCATACCCCTCAGGGGCTTGCAGACCCCCCACAGTGCAGTGCCACATGAAGAAGCTGTCACCAGCCCCCGCACACACGCTCTCCTGGGGGGCTGGAAGGGGCACGGCCACTCCGCTTGGGAAACCGGCTGGTGAGGCTCAGGGGAGTGGCAAAGCTGGATCTCCCAGCCAAGGGTCCCGGCTGCAAGCACACGGTGGGGTGGGGGGGTGCTGCCAGGGGCTGGGTCTCTCCCAGGGCCGCAGGAGGTCATAAGGGCACGCCTCAGGAAGGAGCGGGGTGGCACCTTCAGGCGAATCAGCTGGGGAGAGGATTTCTGACGGGGAGGTGTTGGAGAGGAGGCCGCCGGGCCAGCCCAAAGGCCATTACTCACAGGGAGAAGCGGCCGGTTCCTCCAGCTGGTTCAAGAGCCCAGCGCTGTGCCGAGGACCGTGGATACAACTGAGGTATGAGCCATGTTCAGACTGGACCTTTGATTGCTGTTATTAACCATGCAGACCTTTGTCCCCAGGCGTCTCTTCTCCATCCCGCCGGACCCCAGAGGGCACACGGAGGCTGGCGATAGTGAGTTCTCTGGCACGACGGGCAGGCTGGCAGGCCCACGCTGGGGCAGACCATCTGGAAGTCTGGCGAGGCCCCTGCCCGGGATGAAGGGCCTCCACTGAACCCCTCCAGCCTACATGTGCGGACCTGGGCAGGTCACTCTTCCTGGCAGGTAGATCTGAGAGCGACCAGAGGACAGCGACGCTCCAACCTGTGGTCCTGGCAAACGTGCGCATCTGGCTGAGCCTTCCCTCTCTGTCAACGAGGGAAGGACCTGGAGGGGCGGGGTCGCTGCAGGAGGCGGGGTGGGTGCAGCCCGTCTTGCAGATACCGGTGAGAACAACCTTCTGGGACACGGGGCTGGGAGTCTGCCTCCAGCCTCTGCCCAGTTTTGTCTGCAGTGAAGTGTGGGCCAAACAGCTCCGCGGGAATCTGGGTGTGCTTGGCCTCCTGGTCATCCCCCTCCTTTGACATGGTGACAGTTATTGCAAGGTAAAGGGCCCCTTGGGAGGGCAAAAGAGAGGAATTGAGCTTAGAGATGGGGGGAACTTCTCAAGGGGCAAGGAGTCATATTTGGGAAGTTTTTAGTCTTCGCAGCTTCCTGTTCACTTTATGGGTCCTGCTCTTGTCTCTGGAGATTCTAGCCAGGGTGTTGGGAGTTGATTTGAAGGAGGTCTTGTAAACTTCAGTCATGAGCCCTGGCCTCTGAAAGCGGAAGCTCTCTGCCAGTGGGTGTTGGGGACACTGGCCATGTGCCCTGGGTTCCCTTCCTTCGTATGTAACCAGGTCACAGGGCTGAGGCCAATCACTTCTTGTTCTCTTCTTCAGAAGATGGTATAACCGGGTGAGGAGCAGATGTCTCCCAGACAGGAAGTGGTGGGTAAATGAAGTCAGTGACAGTGTGGAGCAGACTACTTGTTGGCATTTGGGTGGGAAGGGCCAGAGGGGTGGCAGGGCTGGGCTCCCAAGTTAGAGCTTTCTGGTTTAAATTCTGTTAAATTCTGTTAAAGTTAGGGCTAGCTTGTCCCCCCTTAGGATCTCTTATTTTGCAGTGGGTTGTGCTACGGACTTCTCTCGCTGAGGAATCAGACCTCTCTCCAGCTCCTTGAACTCTTCTTTTGATGCGTCCTCCCATCAGTTGGATTCCAGTAATCAGCATTAGCCAGAGGCTTGGACAATGGGGTGCGAGTGAATATGGGTGGGGGCATTTGCCAGTGAGCTAAGGCCCACTTCAGACTGGAGGGAAATCTTTCCTTACCTTCCTTCACTAAGAGGATGATGCAGCGCCTGGATGTGAACTGTAGCAGTGGGGCCTCGAGACCCCATAGGGGCTCTTTCTTTGTGTGGCAGGGGACGGTGCATGGAAAGGTCCCATATTTCCTTACAGCACAGGTGGAACACCTGTGGGTCAGGGACAGTGAGGGTGTTCTGGGGCTAGAGGGTCATTAGATCTTGTGCTTCCAGGGTCTTACAACGGGAGAAGGTGAGCAGAACATCCATGGAACCAGAACATGCCTCGGTGACTGTTTCATTTCCTTGAGCTGAATCTTGGAAGCTGGGTAGAGAAACAAAAATCTAATGAAAATAAAAATGTGATTAGTGGGAACCCAATGAAGCAAAACCCACAATTAGCAAGATTTCTCTATAATTTGATGGCTCCTCAGAGAAGCACATACTCCTGAAAAGGCTAATTATATATTTGTTTCTTCAGTCCACAAATAGCATTGTGACAGCTGGTTCTGGGCTGGGAAGGTCCTTACAAGGTCATCTCAGCCCACCCTTGCCTTATCAGAGATCTCCACCAAGTAGACTCTGCACTGAGCTAGATGACACTAGGGACATCACTGAGCAAGAAGGGAAACAGATATAACCCAAGCAGGGAGATGTAAAAATATCTTGTTATGTCCAAAACATTGATGAGAAGGTTTTCAATTAAAAACATATAGGAGAAGAGGGACAAAGATATCAAAGATGATAAGCAGAATTTAAACCAGAAAGTTGATTAACTAGGAGGAAGAATTTCTAGTCTATTCCCACAGGCCAACAAATTTCTGATAATCCTTCTTAGATATGCAGTTTTAGCTTCAGCTAAATGTGTACCCTGCACTTTATGGTTATCAAAAAGAAGGCAAGAAAATCACTATGTGACTCCAGGCACAGAGATTAAGCTTGAGTTTAGTGTCAGACATGTTCATCAAAATGACTGGCCATACTCATAAGGTGGCATTTTAGGGGGCTGGAACATGGGGATGTAGACCTTCATGTAATCATTTGGGGTGTGTGTATGTGTGTGTGTACACATTCTTTGGATATCTCTGAGTCTCTGCATTTGTGTTTTATTTTTGGCATTGCTGGACAACAGTGTGCAGTGCAGTGAGAGGACCAGGATTTGGTTTGGGTGGTGAAGCTGCTGGGAACCCGGACACACCTGCGTGGCAGTAGTGGTGGGGGATGGGTAGACTCCAGGACAGTTCTACAAGAAATGGGATCCAGTCACCCTAGGGACAAGTGTGACCATCCCTTCATGAGGGCAGCATGGTTTGCCCCCAGCCCTTTGCAAGGTCCTGATTTCCCACTGTGGTGGAAAAGTAGATTTTGTTGTCCAGTCCAACTGAGATGGAAGCCTCAGGCCTTGGTAGGATTCTTCATCGGACTTGCTAAAAACAACTATTCCAGTGTGACTACAGAGAAGCAGATTCAAATAAACCTCTGCTGCTGTGTGTGTTCCGTGTTTGTCCTTTCTGCCTTGGTCTGTGTACAGAGGGAATCTTCACAATCGGCCTTAACATGCCATTCTGGATGAAGCTTAACAGAATGTGACGACCATCACGTGACTATCAGATATATTTATTATTGTAGCTTTCCTGAACAACGAGAAAACAATGAGAAAATCCTGTGTCACCAATGTTTACATGTCTTCATAGACATCCAGCTTATGTAAAATACATACCTTGTGCAAGGGATTTCACTTTTCGTTTGTGATGAAGGCTTTAAGTAATCCCATATATATTTTATGGAATCTTCAAAGGAGAAATTATTGACTGTGATGTTGTAAAACAGACTTTTTAAAGTTTCTCTTTTTCCATTAAAACTTCTATGGCACATGTGCAGGTGTCTTGGTCTTCATTCAGAAAAGTGTTGGGTGGGGGCTGCTTTGACCCAGTCTCTCCTGGGCAGCTGATGGGTTCTTGAACTGCGCAGCTCTATGGCCCATCATGTTTGCTGTGTGACTTCTCCGTGGGACAGTCCTGTTGGGACACTTCTTTCAAAAGGACTCAGCAAAAGAAGAAATTTGTCCTAAAGCATGAAAATCCCTTCTGGAACACTGCCTCACAGTGGGGTGATGTGGGGCAGCTTGAGGTAGAGAATGGAACCAGAGGGTAGACACATTTTGTTTCAAGGGAGAAGGGGAGGTGGAACCAAATCAGATGGGTATTTGACCTTAGCTGAACTGAGATTCCCTCTGCTAATTTTTTCTTTTCTGGATAAAGATTCTTAGTTCAAGAACTGAGTATCATGTTGCCCTCCCTTTTTAACCTTTGTGCTCTCCAGATGGAAGAAGTTAAGATTATTGACTCCTCTCTTTTCTACTCCATATCCGATCTCTTGGGGAATCCTTTAGTTTTACTTTTATGCCATTTCTAGAATGTGACCTCATCCCCTGCTCTCCCCCACCAGATCACCTTGGTATCACCTGGTTACAGTAGTAACATACCCCCACCCCCCGTTTCCAATGTAGGTGGCATCGTGGCTTCAAAGTCAGGGTTACTGAGGTTCAGGTTGTCACCAAGTGTGGAAGGTGACTTCTGAGAGCCTCATTTAAGCCAGGCGAACAGCAGGAAGCTACAACATTCACTCTAGGAGACCCGCTGGGGACCCAAACGGAAAGTGTCGTATATAGTCTAGGGCGATTGAAACCAAGGTGCCAGAAGGTCCCCATGACTCTTGACTGGCAGTGACTCAAAGACCACAAGGTTTACCTTTCTGGAAGTGTGAACCTCATCATCAAAGGCTCTAAAGGTGGATTCTCCAGATTGCAGGGCCCAGTTTTCCACAGAGCTGGTTGTTCCATGGGTGCGTGAACCTTCTCAGGAGCTTTTTTATGTTGCGGTGATGAATGACTCTGGCAAACAATTTGGAGAAGTGAGCTCTAGCATGGACTGTCCTGGGTTCTTTGGCATTTACCTCACCTGCAAACAGTCAGGCAAACATCAAGTAAGAAGGTAGTAGTAATTGCCCAATGAAGAGAGCTACTATGACTCACCACCAGGTTCATTGTGATGAATACTTTCCACTTAAGAGCACAAACTTTCCTCAAGGTCTTTCCATGGACGTCAATGGTCTGGTCACCTGATTACCACACATTCTGCATGTAATGACATGCATGTACGAAAGGGCAGCTACGTGCATACCGTGTTCTCAGTGCCCTTCCTGAAGATTTACAAACATTATCTTGTTTGAGCTCATCTGTGCAGTACCCAGCAGGTGCAGATCTCTGAAACAGTCCTTAATTTGTGTGCCAGACAGGCTGAAGAACTATGCCAAAGGTTCACTTAGGGAATGGCTGAAGCAGAGTCTCTGATGCTGGTCACATATGGAATCCCAAGTGTACCAGGATATCAACTGGTGAAAAGCAGATAAAATTCCACGCCTACATTTATTACACACCCAGTCCCTTAATACAAAACCATGTTTAGTGAGCACCTACGAAAGCAGGCGTTAAATATGGGCCACATTGAAGACATTTGATTCATCCAAGAAATAGTTTTTGGAAAGCTATTATTTATTGGACACAAAAGTGAATATTAGGCATCTAAATGCTTTAAGGAGTTCATATTTCTTGGGGGATAAAATGCTAAATATAATAAGCATAGAAATGATAGTGTGTTTGAAAATGATGTGTAGCACAGAGGAAGGGAAGGGAAGGCAAGGGAAGGCAAGGGAAGGGAAGGGAAGGGAAGGGAAGGGAAGG
>PVIC010035220.1:0-19164 GCA_004025085.1 Thryonomys swinderianus | reverse complement strand
TTTTTTTTTTTTTTTTTTTTTTTTTTTTTTTTTTTTTGTGAGACAGTGTCTCGCTTTGTAGTTCAGGCTGGTCCTAAGCTCACTATGGAGCCCAGACAAGCCTTGAACTCAGCAATCCTCCTGTCTCTGCCTCCTGAGTGCTGGGATTACAGGCGTGAGCCACCATGCCTGGCACTGTGGTATGTGGTGTTGATTGCTGGTAAGCGTGAGTCACCACGCCCAGCATTGTATGTGGTTACCAAGGATCAAACTCAGGACCTTGAGTTTGTGAGGCAGGTGTGGCAACACTCAGTTTAAATCCTCAGCCTGGTTTTATCTGATTTTATCTCATTTATTTGTGCATTCTTTTTTTTTTTTTTTTGCTGTACCAGGGATTGAATTTGGGCCTTGTACGTCCAAGGTTGTGCGTCCAAGTACCACTTGAGCTAAATCCCCAGCCCTGTTCATTAATTTCTAAGGTATTAGAGATCAGACCCAGTGCCTTTACACTAAGCTACATCCCACACTTTTTTTTTTTTTTTGTGGTACCAAGGATCAAACTCAGGCCGTTGTGCTTCCAAGGTTGGTGCGGTACCACTTGTGCTAAATCCCCAGCCCAGGGGGTTGCTTTTTGAGACAAAGTCTTACTAGGTAGTAACCAGCAGTTATTCTATTCTTTTTTTTTTGAGACAGGGTCTCACGTTGTAATTCAGGCTGGCCCTGAGCTCACTATGTAGGCCAGGAAAGCCTCAAACTTGGCCAATCCTCCTGCCCTGCCTCCTGACTGTTGAGATTACAGGTGTGAGCCACCAGGCCAGGCATTGTGATATGGTACTGATTGCTGGTGGGCATGTGTCACACACACACCTGGTATTGTATGTGGTTACCTGGGATTGAACCAGAGACATTGCACTTACTAGGCAGGTGCCAGAACCATTGAGCTAAATCTCCAGCCCAGTTACTCTATTCTTGATGTTTTGGGTTTTTCTTCAATTTTTCTTTCATTTCCAATTTGTCTTTAGGTCTATTCTCGAGCCAATGAACAGGAACCTTGTGGCTGGTGGCTGGCCCGGGTGCGGATGATGAAGGGAGATGTGAGTGACTGAATGTCTTTGGAGAACTTCAGAGACCAATATTTTATTCATGGAAAGGTAGGAGATAGATGGTTGGGTCATTCACAACTTCTTTTTTCCTTTTTCCTAGTTCTATGTCATTGAATATGCTGCTTGTGATGCCACCTACAATGAAATTGTAACATTGGAGCGACTTCGGCCAGTAAATCCCAATTCCCTTGCAACTAAAGGCAGCTTCTTCAAGGTTACCATGGCTGTGCCTGAGGATCTAAGAGAGGCGTGAGTGTGGAGGTTGTTAGGAATGGGAGGCCTCGGCAGCCCTATTCTCTCTATACTTTATTTTCTTTAGTTTTTTTTTTTTTTTTGAGAGAGGGTCTCACTTTGTAGTTCAGACTGGCCCTGAACTCACTATGTAGCCCAGTCTTGAACTCACAGCAATCCACCTGCCTCCTGAGTGCTGGGATTATAAGCATGAGCCACAACACCCAGCATTGTGATACGTGGTATCGGGAATGAATTTGGGGCCTTGCGCTTGTCAGGCAGATATCAGAACCACTGAGCCACATCCCCATCTGTCTCCTTATTTTTTTCTAGGCCCTGTCCCATTCTTTAGTTTTCCCTAGCCTATTAGGGTCTTTCTTTTTTTTCTTAATGGGATCTTACTAAATTGTCCAGGGTGGCATTGAACTTGTGATCTTTATGCCTCAGCCTTCCAAATAGGATTATAGATATGTGGCACAGCTCCTAGGTCCTCTAGGGCCACTTGTACCTGATGTACCTACTCTCAGCTCCTCTGTTTCCCATCCCTGTTTAACAGTAGTTCCTGTTCTCATTTTCTCAGTGCAATTCTTTCTCTCCAGAACCCTTCACTGCACTCTGCCTTCTAAACATTTATTCTTCCCCACAGCTGCTCTAATGAAAATGTCCATAAAGAGTTCAAGAAAGCACTGGGAGCCAACTGCATCTTTCTCAACATCACAAATAGTGAGCTCTTTATTCTGGTGAGTTGATTCTGTTTGCATTTCACATATACCCTTTTAACAATTTTTCCTTTTCCCCTTTTAAACTTTTGTAGAAAACGAGTTTGTGTGTGTGTTTATATATATTTGTGTATGTTTTTCTTTCCTGGTACCACGGATCAAAGGTGTCACTGAACTACATCCCTGGCCCTTATGTTTATATGTTATTTATTAGAGAGGGCCTTATTGGTTTAACTTCTAGAGGCTCAGGTAGCCTTACATTTTCTTAGTCTTCCTCGTGTATGATCCTCCTCTTTTTCCTGGGTTCTGGCATTTTGGAAATTGAACCTGGGGCTTATGCATGGGAGGCAGGCTGCCCTCCACTGAGTTACACCATTTTTTTTGTTTTTAAAACTTACAATCATTTTGGAGTCTGAGTTGAAAATTCTTTTGGATATTTGAATTTTAAAAATACACTCTATAACTCCTATTTGCTTATACCTTTCTTGTTATCTGAAATGACTTTTCTTAGGCACCCAGGTTATTGTCAGCTCTTAGCAGACTGACAGTGATTTTCTTGTTCATTTCTTTTTTCTTTTTTTCCCAGTACTAAGGATTGAACCTGAGGTCCACTCACTGAGCTTTATCCTCAGCCCTTTTTTAAACAGGGTTTTGCTAAGCACTAAGTTGCCCCGGTGTTATTGGATTAGTCCTAAAAGTGGCTTGCCAGATACACATTACTGGGTTTTAGATTGTTCACCTTTCCTTTGGAGTTCAGGTTCTTCTCCTCTTGAACAAGAATTGAACAAAACAAGCAAAAAGCTGTGGCAAAATTTATTTGAAAAAATAAAAGTGAAGGATGAGGGGGAAATTGGCCCTTCAGAGTGAGTTTAGGAAGAGTAAAAGGGAAAAAGCAAGTAAAATACATCCTGGAGGTTGCGGAGTGGTTATTATGGTGAGGAAAGCTGCAATAACAAACTCTTCTTGACATTTGCGTTGTCTAATACTGTCCAAATCTCAAGGAAACCCTGGAGAGCTTTCAGATCCAGGACAGGAGAGGCAGCATTTGGATCTTGTGCCTCAGGCTGATGTCAAGTCTAGGTCATTCTGTTGAAAATCTGAAGTTCTTGGAGAAGTCTATGTGCAGAGCTTTGGCAACTGTTCTACTCATGTGTTCTGGGATCTTGTAATTAACAGGTCAGGTTTACATCCCTCACCAGACATACTACTCACTCCCTAATTTCCTGGATGACTGGTAGGATTCAAATTTGTGTGATCATGCCTCAACCTCCCTGAGTGCTAGGATTAAAGGAATGTGCCTAACCACCTAGCTTTACTTTTTATTTTTTGAGACAGGGTCTTGCTTTGTAGTTCAGGCTGGCCCTGAGCTCACTATGTAGCCCAGGCAAGCCTCGAACTCAGCAGTCCTCCTGCCTCTACCTCCCGAGTGCTGGTATTACAAGCGTGAGCCACCCCGCCCGGCTTTTTCTTTTTCTTTTTGAGACAGGGTCTCGCTTTGTAGTTCAGGCTGGCTCTGAACTCACTATGTAGTCCAGACAAGCCTCGAACTCAGCAATCCTCCTGTCTCTGCCTCCCGAGTGCTGGGATTACAGGTGTGAGCCACCATGCCCGGCAATGTGGTATGTGGTATTGATTGCTGGTGGGTGTGAGTCTCCACACCCAGAATTGTATGTGGTTACCGGGGATCGAACTCAGAACCTTGTACTTGTGAGGCAGGCGCCGGAACCACTGAGCTAACCCTCCGGCCCTCTGACTCTTGTTTGCTTGTTTTTGAGACAGGGTCTGCTATGTTGTTCAGGCTGGTCTTGGACTCATATAGCCCAAGCTATCCTCAAACTCAGTGATTCTCTTATCTCAGCCTCTTGAATCCTGGAACTATAGGTGTGTGCTACCATGCCTGGCCAGTTGTTTTTTATTTTGAGACAGTTACTCATGCTGGACTCAGGAACTTTTTTTTTGAAATAGGGTCTCACTTTGTAGTTCAGGCTGGTCTTGAGCTCACTATGTAGCCCAGGCAAGTCTTGAACTCAGCAGTCCTGTCTCTGCCTCCTGAGTGCTGGGATTACAGATGTGAGCCACCACGCCCAGCACTGTGGTATGTGGTACTGATAGCTGGTGGGAGTGAGTCACCATGCCCAGCATTGTTGTATGTGGTTACTGGGGATCAAACTCAGGACCTTGCGCTTGTGAGGCAGGTGCCCAGAACCACTGAGCTAAATCTCCCACTCAGGAACTTTTGATTCTTGGGATATGATGATACATATCTGTGATCCTGCCACTAGGATGCTGGGGAAGGAGAATCACTTCAAGTTCAAGGCCAGCCTGAATTACAGACTAGATCCTGTCTCAAAAAAATCAGATTCCAAAGCTTTTTTTTTTTTTTTGAGACAGGGTCTCACTTTGTAGTTCAGGCTGGCCCTGAGCTCACTATGTAGCCCAGGCAAGCCTCGAACTCAGCAATCCTCCTGTCTCTGCCTCTGAGTGCTGGAATTACAGGCGTGAGCCACCACGCCTGGCTTTTTTTGTTGTTGTTGTTAAACAGGGTCTCACTTTGTAGTTCAGGCTGGCCCTGAGCTCACTATGTAGCCCAGGCAAACCTTGAACTCAGTAATCCTCCTGCCTGCGTCCCAAGTGCTGGGATTGTAGGCGTGAGACACCATGCCCAGCCCAAAATTTTTGATTCTCCTCTATTAGGCTTTCAGAATGGTGGGATTATAGGTGTGTGCCACCCTGCCTAGTTTGTTAATTTCTTATCTTCTACCTTTTTCCAGGAACTCATATATTCTGGTTTCTATATTCTGGTTTCTAGTCCCTCACTCTCAACCTAGTTTATGTGCATAGTCAGTTTAATGACTTTCCTGTTCATTTATTTCCAGTCAACCACAGAAGGCCCTGTGAAGCGGGCATCTCTGCTGGGTGATATGCATTTCCGAAGCCTCCGTACCAAACTGCTTCTCATGTCCCGTAATGAAGAAGCTACTAAACACCTTGAAGTAAGTTAATTCCTCTTTCTCCTACTGAATGGTATTGTCCTCCTTCTTTCCTTCCCCATCCTTTACTCATGCTCTTGTGTTTACAGAACAAAAAGTATAAGGCTTTCTGGGGCTGTTAAACCAGGATTGGCTATTTTATCTCAAACTCCTCAAGATGGCAGAGCTCCATCATGTTATGGTACAGTTATTTCTCAAACTATTACGTAGAAGACCTTTTGGTCAAGTGAAATTTCTCTTTTTGAGAGGGCGGTAAGGACTGGGGATTGAACCCAGAATCTTTGCACTGAACTACACATTCCAGCCCTTTTTTTTTTTTTTTTTACACAGGGTTTCGCTTTGTAGTTCAGGCTGGCCCTCAGCTCACTATGGAGCCCAGGCAAGCCTGGAACTCAGCAATCCTCCTGCCTCTGCCTCCCGAGTGCTGGGATTATAGGCGTGAGCTACCATGCCTGGCAGCCCTTTTTAACTTTTTTTTTTTTTTTTTTTTTGAGACAGGGTCTCACTTTGTAGTTCAGGCTGGCTCTGAGCTCACTATGTAGTCCAGGCAAGCCTGGAACTCAGCAATCCTCCTGTCTCTGCCTCCAGAGTGCCGGGATTACAGGTGTGAGCCACCATGCCTGGCACTGTGGTATGTGGTACTGATTGCTGGTGGGCTGAGTCACCACGCCCAGCATTGTATGTGGTCACCGGGATTGAACTCAGGATCTTGCGCTTGTGAGGCAGGGGCTGGAACCACTAAGCTAAATCTCTGGCCCAAACATTTTTTAAATATTCAGATGGTAAAGATGCTCATGCTGGTCTCGATCTTGCAGTCCTACTGCCTCAGCCCCCCAGAGTGGTAGATAACAGCACTGGGCTACCATATCTGGCGCAAGTAAAATTTTTCTTGAAACACAGAGTTGGCTCCATCTAAAAATGGGAATGGAGCCAGATGTGGCTGAGGCAGGAGAATCACTGAAAGTTCAGGATGGGGGAGAAAGAGAAAGGATCTGGCCCTGGTGATGCATCTCTACAATCCCAGTGCTGGGGCTAAGGCTGGAGGGTCATGAGTTTTGCACCAGCTTGTAAGTAAGGACAGATGCACAGTGAGACCTATAAAAACCAAAAATATTTTGGCCCGGAGGGTTAGCTCAGTGGTTCCAGCGCCTGCCTTGCAAGCGCAAGGTCCTGAGTTTGATCCCCGGTAACCACATATAATGCTGGGCGTGGAGACACGCCCACCAATAATCAA
This sequence comes from Thryonomys swinderianus, assembly GCA_004025085.1. Classification (NCBI taxonomy): domain Eukaryota; kingdom Metazoa; phylum Chordata; class Mammalia; order Rodentia; family Thryonomyidae; genus Thryonomys; species Thryonomys swinderianus. The sequence goes on along the minus strand of PVIC010035220.1, from coordinate 12,908 downwards.
CACCACATACCACAATGCCGGGTGTAGTGGCTCACACCTGTAATCCCAGCACTGGGGAGGCAGAGACAGGAAGATTGCTGAGTTCACGATGGCTTGCCTGGGCACCGTAGTGAGCGCAGGGCCAGCCTGAACTACAAAAGCGAGACCCTGTCTCAAAAAGCAAAAAAACAAAAAAACAAATATTTCAAAACTAAAATGTGTAGGGTCATGGCTATGACCTCCAGCAGGATCTCCAAATTATCTCTGAAATCCAAACCTCTTCATGAGATAAATGTGACAACTATTTAGACATTGAAGGGAAAAAAACCACTGGATGTAGAATTCTAAGTCTGATAAATAATTGTCTTTTGGCAAATCATTTGATTTATCTTCATCTGTTATAATGAGATAAACTAGAGTATTTCTATAAGTTTGATTTATTTTTGCTTTAGGAGGTGTTAGGGACTGAACCCAGGGCCTTCATAATAGGTAAGCCTCCTCTAGTGAATTACATCTCCTGCCCCTCCACAAGTTTTTGAGTTCTGATACCATAACAGTTGTTAGTTTTCCTTTTCCTAGGTTAACAGCATTCAAAATGAAAGTAGTGTGTGTGGGTGTATCTGTTAGGGCACCTATTGCTGTGTATTAAGGAAAATTATTCTTCTGAGAGGCGTTTCTCTGAGTCCGGGGACCTTCTGGATCATGATATTTTTCACTCTTTAGGGTTGCTTCTCAGGAGAGTGGTAGGTAAAAATTCACTCTTAGCCACAAATGATACAAGTTTCTCTTTAGTTTCCAGTGAGTGAATTTCCTGATAACAAAAGATAGTGTTCAGGATTCTCAGAAATTGACTGAATTACTCTGTGTGGTAAAGTGTAATCAATAAGCTAAGGTGTAGAGTCAGTGTCTTAGACACAGGCATATGTCCTTACTTTTAAAAACATGGGGGCTGGGGATTTAGCTCTATGATTGTGGTGTTTGCCTTGCAAACACAAGGTCCTAAATTCGATCCCTAGTACCAAATACCACAGTGCCGGCCGTGGTGGCTCATGCCTGTAATCTCAGCACTGGGAGGCAGAGGCAAGAGGATTGCTGTGAATTTGAGGCTTGCCTGAACTACATAGTGAGCTCAGAGCCTGTCTGAATACAAAGTGAGACTCTCAAAAAAAAGAAAATGTTCAGTCAAGCGTGGTGATACACACTCTGGAAGGCTGAATCAGGAGAAAGTTAAAGCCTACCATGAGCAATTTTAGTGACTTTGTGAGATCTTGTCTCAGAATAAAGGCTTTGTGGGACTTACTGGGATTGTAGTCCAATGCAGAGGCCTTGGGTTCAGTTCCCAGTACCAGAGAGATGAAAAAATCTTGCCTTCGTGTTGCCGTTATTTCATTACCTAAAAGTTATTTTAGGGCCAGGGATTTAGCTCAGTGGCTCCAGCATCTGGTGTTGCCTGGCAAGTGCAAAGTCCCAAGTTTGATCCCCAGTACCACATACCACACTGCCAGGTGTGGTGGCTCATACCTGTAATCCCAGCACTCAGGAGGCAGAAATAGGATTACTGTGATTCAAGGCTAGCCTGGGCTACATAGTGAGTTCAGAGCCAGTCTGAACTAGAAAGCAAGAACCTGTCTCAAAAAAAAAAAGATAAAAATTATTTTAAAATACTGACTACTTGGTAGGCTAAAGCAGAAAGATAGTGGAGTCCAGGTGTTTGAGGCCAGCCTGGGCAACATAGCAAAACCCTCATCTCAAGATTTTATACATATAAATTTTACATAAGTGATAAGATATCATAAGGTAGGTTTTCTGGTCTCTGTTTCAGTTTTTTAGTTTGGGTTTGTTTGTACCAGGGATTGAGTTTGGGCTCTTGTGCTTCCAAGGTAGGTGTGGTACTACTAGAGCTAAATCCCCAGCCAGTTTAGTTTTTTGAAATAGGGGTTACACTGGATAATTCAAATTGGCCTTGAACTTGCAGCAATCCTCCAGGTACTAGGATTATAGGTGTACACCACCACATCTGGGTAAACCATTTTATTTGGTGCTGGGAATTAAATCCACATCCCCAAGTATGCCTTGTACAGTCTCTTATTACTGAGATACACCTTTAAGGCAATTTAAAGAAAGAAAATCAGCTGGGTGTGGGAACAGAGTTTTATAATTCTGGCACTTTGGGAGGAGGCTGAGGCTGGAGGATTGCAAGTTTTAGTTTAGCCTAGACAATTTAGTAACATAGACTGTTCTTAAAATTAAAAAATAAATGTGTGGGTATGTAGCTCAGTTGTGAAGGCCCTATCCCTAGCACCATTAAATGAAAAAATAACTTCCTTATCTAATGTAGAGGAGACCTGTAAGTTACTCTAGATCATTCCTCCTCCTTCTACTCGGTGATTTTGAACACTCATTTCTTTTTCCAGCTTTGTCTTCTTGCCTAGTGTCTTTATTGTAACTGGACCATGTTTATCTTGGAAGCAGTATATTAGATCTGGAGCTATCGTGTCAGGTATCTTTCTTACTTGGCACATCCTGCCTAAGACTCATACTTACAAAAACTTTCGTTGTTGTTTTTCCAGAATTTTCTTTCTGTTCTTCAACCCAGGGATCTCTTTAAGGAATGATTGAAAAATGAAATGAAGCTGGGGTGGTTCATAGGATAATTTCCTGCTTCTTTTCTTTTCTTTTTTTCCTTTTGAGACAGGGTCTTGCTTTGTAGTTCAGACTGGCCCTGAGCTCCCTATGTAGCCCAGGCAAGCCTCTAACTCAGCAATCCTTCTGTCTCTGCCTCCCGAGTGCTGGGATTACAGGCATGAGCCACCACGCCCAGCACTGTGGTATGTGGTGCTGATGGCTGGTTGATTGTTGGTGGGCGTGAATCACCATACCCAGCATTGTTGTATGTGGTTACTGGGGTTTGAACTGAGGACCTTGGCGCTTGCAAGACAGGTGTCAGAACCACTGAGCTAAATCTCCGGTCCCATTTCCTGCTTTTCTTAATCATTTGTTTTTTCATTCAACTTGTTGGATTTGTTTTGGGAAGAACTGGTACTTGTTTGGTTAAGATAGGAGGAGTTCCTTATACTTGCAGGTGCTTTGTGAAAGTACCACCCTTTCATACTTTTTTACTTTTTTTGATCCAGGGTCTTGCTATGTAGTTCAGGCTGACCCTGAACTCATGGCAATCTTCCTGCTTCAGCCTCCTGTATGCTGGGATTACAACATGCCCGACCACACCCACCCTTTCCTAAGCCTCTTACTGATTTTGAGTATGAGGTAGGTCAGATGAAGTCATTTAGTAATGCACCAGAAATACATTTTCTTTCAGGATCATACAACTGGATCCTGTGAGAACCAAATCCAGAACTTTGTGGATCTCAGCCCAACTGTGCCCTAATTGCACTACCTTCTCTTCCTCAAGCCATTATATTTAAAAGTTCCTGAGTTTTGCTATATAGGTCTTAGTGGTCAGGAGACTCCAGAGTGCTTCTGGCTTTCTTCTATGTGTTTGCTTCACATATTTGTCCTCACTGAGTGTTATGCAAAACTGGGATAGTTCTTCTGAGATTACACCACCATGAATCCTACAGTGCCTTTTCCTTTCAGACAAGCAAGCAGTTGGCAGCAGCGTTCCAGGAGGAGTTCACAGTACGAGAGGACCTGATGGGTCTGGCAATTGGGACTCATGGTGCCAACATCCAGCAGGCTCGAAAAGTACCTGGTGTGACTGCCATTGAATTGGGTGAAGAGACCTGCACTTTCCGCATCTATGGGGAGGTAGGGCAAGATCTCTCTCTTCCAGATCTCATAGGGGATGGTGGGGAGAGTAGCAAGCAAACCTGATTGGTTTCCATTTATATCTGTGTATATGTGGTTCTGAAGAACTCAGGGCCTTGAGCTAGATTCTTGCATTGAGCTACTTCCCTAGCCCACAAACCAGTGTTGGTTTTTTTTGAGACAGGGTCTCATTTTGAAGTTCAGGCTGGTCCCGAGTGCACTGTGTAGCCCAGGCAAGCCTGGAACTCACAGCAATCCTCCTGCCTCTGCCTCTACCTCTGCCTCCTGAGTGCTGGGTTACAAGCAGGAGTCACCGTGCCTGGTACTGTGGTATGAGGTTACTGGGGATCGAATTCCAGACCTTGCACTTGGAAGGTAGACACTAGAACCACTGAGCTAAATCCCCAGTCCCACAAACCAGTGTTTTGATGATCTTCCTGGCTTGGGTGGCATCCTGTTTCCCCAAATTCAAAGTGGCAGACAGATGGAGATTCAGGTCCTGTATTTCTGTAACACTTCTTCACTCTTCTTGTAGACTCCTGAGGCATGCCGACAGGCCCGAAGCTATCTAGAGTTTTCTGAGGACTCCGTGCAAGTGCCCAGGAACCTGGTTGGTGAGTTGAGGTGCATGTATAAGAGAACAGAAAGCTAGGTATGGTGACATATATCTGTAGTCCTATCTACTCAGGAGGCTGAGGCGGGAAGATCAGTTGAATCCAGGAGTTTGAGACCAGCTTGAGTAACAGTGATATGTAATCACACCCACACATGCACAAAGCTGGCTGTGGTAGTACAGGCCTATAATTTCAGCTCATTGGGAGGTTGGGCAGAACAGTTGAGAGTTTAACCCTAGACTGGGGACAGTTTACGTAGCAATGCCCTATTTAAAAAAAAAAAAGCCTAGGGATATAGCTCCAAAAAAAGGTCCTTGGTTCATTCGGTCACCAGCACTCTGGGGAGAAAAAAGGATGGTGATAGGGGAATGTGAGAAACTCGAAAGTGATTCTGGGTTTTTAGCTGGGATTGGCACTTCCCTGTGGTTCTGTTTCACAAGTACAGAACAAATCATCTCATAAGATTGATAATAATGAAAGGATGCACTTGTGGAGTTGTATTTTGTGAAAATGCATAAAAACAAATTGAATACATAAAATGAATGATGATGCATCTAGACAACTTTATCTTTCTGTTTTTACTTATTTACTTTAAAAAAAAAAAAAGGCCTAATTTCTTCTTTACTCATTCAGGCAAAGTAATTGGAAAAAACGGGAAAGTTATCCAGGAGATTGTGGATAAATCTGGTGTGGTGAGGGTCCGTGTTGAAGGTGATAATGACAAGAAGAACCCCAGAGAAGAGGTATGGGGTGACCAGGTGTCCAAATCGCTGTCCAGAAGTTTTAGGGTTGTTTGCTGAGGGATGGGGACTTCCAGAGAATGGAGCATAACAACTTTTTCCCCATCAGTAGATTTAGATCCCATTAAATGGGCTCTTGGGAGACCAGGTAGTGTTAATTCCATTTTTATTCATGTTTCTGATCCATCATTTCTTCTGTTTTTCTCCAGGGAATGGTTCCCTTCATTTTTGTTGGCACCCGAGAGAATATCAGTAATGCTCAGGCACTGCTGGAGTATCACCTCTCCTATCTCCAGGTAGCTATGCTGGAAGTGAGGAGAGGAAGGAGCTGGGTGTGGCAAGTGGGCAAGGATTTATGGAGGATAATCTTTAGAGTGGGGATGCCCAGTTTGTCTCTGTGAACCAGGAGCCATTGGTGGAAATTTTGTCTGTGAGGTTGGATTCCTATGTTGTCCTTGTCCAGCTGTTTTCTTCCTCCTTGCATTTGAGAGCTCAGCTCTATAGAATCATGAAGGAAGGTAACTGTCCCCTGACCTTATTCCTACCATAGCATTCTCCCATTTTCTTCCCAACCAGGAGGTGGAGCAGCTTCGCTTGGAGAGGCTGCAAATTGATGAACAGCTTCGGCAGATTGGGCTGGGCTTTCGCCCTCCTGGGAGTGGACGGAGTGGTGGCAGTGATAAGACTGGTTATACCACTGATGAGAGCTCCTCGTCCTCCCTCCACACGACCAGAACCTATGGGGGCAGCTATGGGGGTCGAGGCCGGGGCCGCAGGACTGGTGGTCCTGCCTATGGTGAGACAGTTGTGGGGCAATGGGAGAGGCAGGGGGATACATGGAAACTTGGAGAGAGTTGGGGATGGTGAGGTGATTGGCCAGGGCCTTGTGAAAGGGAGAACTTTTCTATTCCAGAGGCTGTTTTGGACCCAAGGTGGGAGGAGTGGCCCTCAGTAAATCTTTGTGTTCTTCAGGCCCCAGCTCAGAGCCATCCACAGCTTCCGAAACTGAGTCAGAGAAGAGAGAGGAGCCCAACAGAGCTGGGCCTGGTGACCGGGACCCTCCAACCCGAGGGGAAGAAAGCCGGAGGCGACTGACTGGGGGCCGGGGTAGGGGGCCCCCACCTACCACACGACCTACTTCAAGATACAACTCTTCATCTATTAGCTCAGGTACCAGAAAGCTGGGGTTATGAATGTCAGCCAGGGCAAAGATGATTGTCGCCTACCTCCCAGCCTCTTTTTCTTCTGGCTAGTTCTGAAGGATCCAGACAGTAACCCGTACAGCCTACTGGATACATCAGAACCAGAGCCCCCTGTTGACTCAGAGCCTGGAGAACCACCTCCAGCAAGTGCCAGGCGCCGCCGCTCCCGCCGCCGTCGCACAGATGAAGACAGAACTATCATGGATGGAGCCCTAGAGTCTGATGGGCCTAACATGACAGAGAATGGCCTGGGTAAGGGGTGTCCCTAGGGCTGAGAAGTCAGAGATGGGTCAGAATGAAGGATGGGAGAGTGAATATATGACCATTTTTCTCTCTCACAGAAGAGGAGTCCAGACCTCAGCGTCGGAATCGCAGTCGCCGACGCCGCAACCGTGGTAACCGGACTGATGGGTCTGTCAGTGGAGACCGACAGCCAGGTCAGCTGACACTGCCCAGAAGCCCTCCTAATACCAAGGATAGAATTAGTCCTGCCTTGTGACAGCCAGGGCTGGGCTTCCAAGCTCCTTCTCAAAGTCTCAATCTCTGCCTTCCCCAGTGACTGTGGCTGATTATATCTCACGAGCAGAGTCTCAGAGCCGCCAGCGGCCACCCCTGGAACGCGCTAAACCCTCAGAGGACTCCCTTTCAGGACAGAAGGTAGGCAGGTGATATGCAATTTTTTTTTTTTTTTTTTAAGATAGGGTCTTGCTTTGTAGTTCAGGCTGGCTCTGAGCTCACTATGTAGTCCAGGCAAGCCTTGAACTCAGCAATCCTCCTGTCTCTGCCTCCCGAGTGCTGGGATTACAGGCGTGAGCCACCACGCCCGGCACTGGTATGTGGTATTGATTGCTGGTGGGCGTGAGTCTCCAGGCCCAGCATTGTATGTGTTTTCTGGGGATCGAACTCAGGACCTTGCGCTTGTGAGGCAGGCGCCGGAACCACTGAGTAACCCTCCAGCCCTGATATGCAGTTTTTACCCCACTCCTTTTTTCTTATATTGGGACAAGAGACAGAAAAATATTCCCAGAAAAATTTCATATTGAATTGCTAAGTGCTCTAGAGTGACAGATGGGAGAGCAGGCCCTGGATGGGTGCTCAGTGGAGGGCCTGTGGGAGGGTTGCCTACACCTGGACTTCTACTGATTGCCTGTTTCCCCTTCCTTCCATTTTCCTCCCCACTTCCTCCTCAGGGTGACTCTGTCAGCAAGCTTCCTAAGGGCCCCTCAGAAAATGGGGAGCTGTCCGCCCCCCTGGAGTTGGGTAGTTTGGTGAATGGGGTTTCATAAAACCTCCAACCTGCATCCCTCCCTTCTCCATCTCGCTTGCTGCCCACCACCATGGGCCTCACGGGCCCAACTGACCTGCGCTGGAGCTGCTCTTATCTAGGGGGGAGGGGGGTGGCACAGCAGCTTGGGTCCCCCTCAACCTCCAGGAGCTAGGGGAGGGGTGTGTAACAGGGTCATTGCCCCTTTTCTCTTGTCCACCCTACCCCCAGGGTGAGGGGAGCCTCCCTTCCCCATCAGACTGGATGTGCCTTTATCCTCTAATGCCCCAACCTCTGAACACCCTCATTCTCCACATTTGGTGGGTGGGGGTACTCCTCGACCCACCCAAATTTGACAGTTCAGGGGGGGGCCCTGCTATCCCCCCTCCCATCCTGTACCCCCTGTTTCTGGGGCCTCATCACTGTGGAAGACGGGGATAGTAAGGGTATCCATGGGTGGGAGGCATGGGGAAGGTTTTGGAGTAGAACCAGGGGTGTGTATGAAGGGGGTGACAAGGTCCCCCAGGGGAGGGGGGCTCAACCTTGTCTGGTGGATGAGAAGGCGTATTTATTTTTCACTGTACAGTATTTAAAAAGAGAATAAAAAAATCCAAATGGCTCTGTGGTTTGTGTGCCTTTCTTGTCCCAGTGCGATCCATTTTATTTTCATGTTCCTCCACACTAGGCTTACCCTCGTTCTCGGGTCTGGAAGATCTCACTTCTGGCATTCCTAAATTCCCCAGGCCCAGGTACTCTCTGGTCCAGAGGTGGTTCAGGCCTTACTACCCATCCCCTTCCTGCTGGTAGAGGGAGCTGGGCCACTCCTGTGCCCTGAGTCATGGCTTGGCGAGGCAGGCCTGCTCAGCTGGAGCTGTTCCTGCTAGGAGCTGAGAGCTAGGGCAGGTATCTGCTTAATCCGATTACCTGAGGCCTGGGGCAAAGGCTGGGCCTTGTGCATAGTGGAACTAGGGGTCCTGCCCGGCTTTCTGCTCTGGCTCTAACAAACTCACTAAGACTTGACTCTTGAAAGTGGTCTTGCATTTCCTGGCTTCAAGGCTTGTGTTTGAACACAAGCAGTTTGGTGCTGAAGGTGGGAGAGGTGAGTTTTCTCACCTGAAGAAAGGGTTGAATCACAGCCCAAGCACCTGCTGGAATGACTCAGGAAATAAAAATGGCCTTCCTCTGACTGCCTTGATTGCCCAAGGGGCAGGTCAGGGGTTTGAAGAGCTATAGGCACCAGAAAGGGTTTAGGGTGGGGAATGGGACTTCCCAAATTCTTCCCAGCACAACTCAACCCTGAGGGCTTTTGATGCCCCTGTACTTCATCCCATTGTGGAAAGAAATTGACTTTAAATTGCAGCGCTTAAGAAAGAGGAGATAAATGTAGGAACTGGGCTGGAAGGCTTGACACCTAGGCTTAGGGTGGGGAGGGGGCGTGGTACCTTGAGGGGAGGTGTTGGGCTGGGAAGAACAGGACACCTGGGTTTGCCTAAAGGAGGGGGACGTTGGCGCAGTCTCCGGGAGGGATGGGGGAGGAGTCTGTGTAGAAGTTGTTTCTGGGCCTGGCTTGCCCGCTACAGACGCCGAAGTGTGAGTGGGAGAGGCTTGTGGCATCTGGGCTGTGGGCCTGGCAGCTGTTGGAGCTCCGAGGCCCCAAGGGGTAAGTCTACCACCTTTTATCACCTTCATTCCTGGACATCCGACCCACTGCAGACCGTAAGGGGAAGAGAGTGGTGGCTGGGATCTTAGAAGCTGGAAGGAAAGCAGGGTACGACCTCTCCAGTACAGGTGTGTGAGACAGCAGATTCCGTCCGGCGTGTGCCGAATTGGTTGCAATCAAAGGCTCCAAAGATTCTGAACTGGGAGTGATAAGTACTTTTTTAAAAACCCGAGTTTCTCGTTTTTGACTCCAGACTGGGAAGAAGAAATACACTGTGAAGGTCCCAGCTTCACTTCGAGAGGAGGGCATTTAAATCAGGACGCCCTCCTAGGCTTTTCCCCAACCCATGGCGCTACCTGGCTCCTCACAGGCCCAGACCTGGAACCTGGAGCCTCCTACTCCTACTGCCGTGACCTCCTCACCTTCTGAACCCCAAGACCAGGAGGGAGCTGGGAACCCCGCGGTATGTGGGGGGCTTCCCTTGGAGAAGGTGAAGAGACCCATGAACGCGTTCATGGTGTGGAGCTCCGCCCAGCGTCGCCAGATGGCGCAGCAGAACCCCAAGATGCACAACTCGGAGATCTCCAAGCGCCTGGGCGCGCAGTGGAAGCTACTGGGCGAAGAGGAGAAGCGGCCCTTCGTGGAAGAGGCCAAGCGGCTGCGAGCCCGGCATTTGCGCGACTATCCTGATTACAAGTATCGGCCGCGGCGTAAGACCAAGAGCTTGAGCGCCGGTCCGGGCCACTTCAGTCAGGGAGGTGGCCCTCTGGCCTGCTGGGGGCCTCTCTGGGGGCCAAGTTATACAACCACCCAGGGAAGCAGAGGCTTTGGATACCAGCCCCCCAACTACTCCACACCCTACCTACCTGGCAACTACGGGTGAGTGTCTGGGAAGTGGGTAGGGGCGGGTGTGAGAGGGCCCATTCAAGCAGAGCCCACTCCTGATGAGGCTGATGGCACCATCACCCCAGGGTCTTCCCATCTCAGCCTGGAGATAGCAGTCCTGAGGGGGCAAGTGACCCCTGAATATACTTTTCTGGTTACCAGGATGCTACTCTTCCCCCTGCTCTGGCCTGTGTGTGACCCGGCTTCCTCTCCCAGCCCGCAGGGCAAGGAGAGGCCAAGCCCATCCTGCCCTTCCTGGCTTGCCGCCCCAAAAGAGGAAAACAGCCGTGCAGCACGCAAGCCTGCTGCTCCTAAGCATGCCCCGACAGGGCTGTGCGCCTAAGCCACCCTAAGGTCTGGTTCCAGGCACGCTGCACCCAGAATGGTTGGCTGGGTGGCAGGCTCTACCTTTGTCTACCCAGAACTGGTCAGATCAGTCCCCCACTGGAGAGTTGGGGACACTGCTTAGCCTTTGCAACCCAGAGGGGGAGCCTCTAAATGCCCCGTTTCTCTTTGCAGCTCTTCTCACTGTAGACCGGAGACCCCCTCGCCGTGCTCCTCCCCTCAGAGTGACCCTAGGCTCCAGGGGGAGCTTCTACCCCCATGTAGCCCTTACCTATCCTCAGGGGCTACGGCTCCCTACAATCCTGGTGCCTCCATGCCCCTAGCCCACCTCTAACTGGTACAGACATCGCAGGAAGAGCCGCATTCTCCTTTCTTCCAACCCAGATTCACCTCAACCCCAGATCCTGTGTTGGACCACAGCTCAGAGGCCTACAGTCCTCCAAGAAAAGTAGGGCCAGCAAAAACACTATGTAACAATTTTGTATGATGAAAACATGCCTCTGTCTCTTTATTGCATCCCATCTCTGTTCACCTCACTGCAACAGGAACCAGCACCATCTCCACTCCCTTCTGCCTGGACCTGCCAGAGCAGGAACCTCCTCACCCCACCCCGGGGCCCTGTCTGAGTCATGCAGTCCCCTTTTCCTATCCCCAGCACTGGGGTCCAGGGGACAGTACTAAATGGGCTGGGCCCTGATCCCCTCCATTGCCTTGTCCAGGCTCTGTCCTCTTAGGTCAGAAGAGCAGTAGGGAGGTGGAAGGACAGGACAAGACACTGCCCCAAAACGGGAATGGCTAGAAATTGCTACTGAAAGAGCCAAGTGATTAAATGACTTAATAGCGCATGTACAGGTCTTAGGAATGGTGTTTTGTGGTCCTGGGGATGAATCTTTAGTCCTCTCCTAAGGTTCTGGGCCCACTGACCACCAGTTCCCACTAAAAACAAGGCCCTGGTCAGAAAGTTCCAATTGCTGAGGAGTGGAAATGACAAGTTGCACCAGGAGACTGGCTTGGGTCAGGAAGACTCTGAGGGAAGGAAAATGAAGGGAAACAGAATGACTCCAGCTCTACTCTTCCTTTTTCTGCTTGTGGGGAGGCTTTGTGTTCCAGTAGAAGAGGATCTGGGCAGCGATGAGGCCATTGCAGAGGGAGGAGACCACAAAGACTCCAGCCATGAGGGGGTCTCCAGTTTCCTGATTGTAAGAGAGAGGGGTTATCCTTCAGGATAGCTCAGGAGTGGCTACCCAGTCCAGGTGTAGTGGCACATGCCTCTAATCCCAGCACTCATGAGGCTGAGGCAAGAAGGTGAACCAGACAAAGGCCTGACCCTACGTCAAAGGGAAAAAAAAGCAGGGGGGACTTGCCTCAGTGGTACAACTCCTAGCTTACAAGCACAAGGGCTCTAGTTGAAAGAAGTAGACTAGGACCTTAGCTGAGAGCAATATGGGGTCTTGGTGCCCTCTAGAGGCCAGAAAGTGTACTCACCTGAATGGAAGTAAAGATTCTGGTCAGGGAGCCCCCAAATAGCAGAAAGGCTGTGATAGCTGAGAGCTGACCTGTGTGCCCATTGCTGTAGTTGGTGAATGCCTGAAGGAGCTAAGGGAGCAATTGATATCTTTAATTCTGTCATCCAGGTTTCCTCAGGCTCCCATCGTGAATTTCCTCATTTCCCTCTATCCTCTATTCCCTTTTGACTTCCATTCTATCCCTCCACCCTGTCCTCCCAACATCTTTTCCTTTGTTCCTACTACCCACCTTTCCCACCACCACAGCAGGCACATTAGAAGCCTGGAGCAGGGTGACTATAGCCAGTGGTGTAAGCGGTGAAAGCAGCACCAGCAGGGTGAGCACATAGCCGGCTAGGAAAGCAACTCCTAGGGGTCAGGGAGACAAGGAGTCCTCATCAACCTCTCTTGTCCTCTGGCTTCCCCGGGCCTGAGTTCCCAGCAGGATTCCCAAAAGCCACAGCCTGCTCCTGGGCAAGTTTTCAGCACCTTTCACAGTCTGTCCTCTGAAGTGCATGATCAGGAAGCAGATGGTAATTGTCTGGAGCGTCAGGAACAGGGCTTCACCCCAAGAGCTGCAGAGTCAAGAGTTGGGAGGAAGAAAGGCAAGCCTGGAAAGGCAGGGAAGGCCTCCATAGCCCATTGATTCAGGGACTGTCCTCTACACAGTCCCTCCAGGATTGCCTTATAGTATTGTGGGTAATTCTTTTTTTTTTTTTTTTTTTTCTTTTTTGAGACAGGGTCTCGCTTTGTAGTTCAGGCTGGCCCTGAGCTCACTATGGTGCCCAGGCAAGCCACCGCGAACTCAGCAATCCTCTTGTCTCTGCCTCCCGAGTGCTGGGATTACAGGCATGAGCCACCACGTCCAGCATTGTGGTATGCGGTGTTGATTGTTGGTGGGCGTGTCTCCACACCCAGCATTATATGTGGTTACCGGGGATTGAAC
>PVIC010035219.1:0-19153 GCA_004025085.1 Thryonomys swinderianus | reverse complement strand
GTTCTCTTTGTCTCCACTGCGTTAATTTCTGCTCTGATCCTTATGATTTCCTCTCTAGTATGTGCTTTGGGTTTGTTTTGCTCCTCTTTTTCTAGTTGTCTGAGGTTCATCATTAGATTGTTTATTGCAGTTTGCTCTATTTTCCGAGTGTAGGCATTCACTGCTATGAATTTCCCTCGCAGAACTGCTTTCATTGTGTGAAGCAAAGTTTGAAAATTTGGACAATTTTCAGCTCATGTGTATTAGAAAAACATAGAAAATATATTCAGAGTGAATCAGGATACAGGCAAATGACTATTTACTAAGGAGATTAACATAGGCTCTCTACCTCAGTGGAACCATCTAAAGAGAAGCAAATAATTATTTAAATCCATGGAAGAATGAACTCAAAAGTATTTTAGTACACTGGAGCTAGTTCCCCATCGCAAGCAGCACCAGGGCTGAAGCACTGAGCAGTAGCAAGCAAGAGGTATCTCCTGCTCCTGAAACACTCCAACTGTGAGCCTGGCCAACCATACTCCCCTGCCATTCTTCCCAGCAGCCTGTGATACCACTATTGCACTTCAGTGAAGCATGTGCTATGATCAGCCAATTTACGGGACTGGAGCTGCCTCTGCTAGACTTTAAAGATTGCCCTGTTGAGTCATGGGCCAGAGGTGGAGCTGCCATTGGAGTGAAAGCACTATACAGAGTTCTAATTAGGACAGAGTTTAAGAGGAAGGGTTGCCTCCTTACTTGTGGCCACAGATACATGACTGACAAATGGGCTATGGCTGTTGTGGTGAAATGCCATGGGATTAGGGGCCAGAACCAAAGCACAATGGGGTCAGATGGTGAGAAGGCAAGGCTGCCACCCAATTGTTTCCAAAAGTTAGGATGGCTAGCACAACGGTCCTGCAGGGCTGAACATTGAACCATAGACAATACTGCCAAGCATTAAGGTTTCGGCCTTGTCTGGGATTTGTTATTCTTTTATTCTTCCTGTGTCTTTCTTTTAAAATAAGAATGTAGGTCTTGTCCTGTATTGTAATTTTATAATAAATCATATTACTTATTTGATTTCACAGGCTCAGAGCTGGAGAAGAATTTGCTTCAGGATAAATTACCCCTTAGTTTCACTCATGCTTTGATTTAAATAATTTCAAGATGAAACTCGGGACTCTAGGTTTTGAAATGACCCTGGAACCAGTTAAAATGATGAGGCTACTGTAACAAAATGATTGTGTTTTTGCATGGAAGAATGGCATGAAGTTCGCATCCAGAAACATAAGACTGTCATCCAAATGTTTATATTCTTCCAAAATCAATATGATAAAACTGACAAGGTGATATTATTAGGAAGTGGGTGTGATCGGGGGTTGGGACCCTCATAAGCAGAAATATTACTCTTATAAGAGAGCTGCCTGACTTCTTCCACCCTGTGAGAACACAAGATGGTGTATACTCAGAATATAGGCTGTCATATACTTTTGATCTTTAATTTCCATTTATCAGAACACTAGATCTCAATACAGGAAGCCTATGATTTACAAGGAAGTTCCATGGTGAGAGCTCTGTTCACAAGTCAGATTCATTCCTAAGCCTACAAAGGAGTCTTACACAGTACACCTGGCAGAGCATGCAACTAGGATGTTTGTAAGTAAGAGACTTACTATACCCCACTATCAAAAATAGATGAATCAACTATACAAAAATTTCAAAAAGAAACATCACAAGTTAAACAAAACCTCTGAATGAATGGACGTAATAAATGCTTACAAAGTGTTCCACCCAGCAACAGAATACACATACTTTTCAGCAGCACATGGAATTTTCTCCATAATAGACCACATACTAGGGAGTAAAACAGCCTCAGATAAATGTAAATCAATTGAAATTATACCATGCATATTATCAGACGATACCACAAAGAAATTAAAAATCACAGATAAGGGAGAAATACAGAAATTATGTAAATGCATAGGAACTAAACAGTATACTCTTAAAGAAACAAAGGTTATGGAAGAATTCAAGGAATTAATAAAATAGTTTCTAGAACTAAATACTAAGGCTAGTACAGTGTACCATTACTTATAGAACACAATGTAAGCAGTGCAAAGAAGAAAGTGTATATCTGAATCCCCACATAAAAAAAAGAGCAAGCTCCAGTAAATAACCTAATTATGTACACCAAGGTCTTAGGAAAACAAGGGCAACCCAAGATCAAAGATAATACAAGGAAGGAATTATAAAGATCAAAGCAGAAATTAATGAAAAGGAGACCAAAAACACAGCACAAAGAATTAATGTAAGGGTTGGTTCTTTGAAAGAACAAACAAAATAGACAAAGCCTGAGCCAATCTAACCAAGAAAGGAGATAAAAAGAGGCAAATCAATGTGATGAGAAACAAAAAGGTCAAATAACAAAGACACCACCAAAATAAAAGAAAGCATAATTAACAACTACTTCACAAAGCTATTCACTAATAATTTGGAAAATTCTGAGAAAAATAGATTTCTATATACCAATATATGTAATCAATACAGACATTAAAATCTTACAGAATTTAATGAATCATTTGAAAGATCCTGTATCAGCACCAAGTTGGCTTCATTCCAGGGATGCAAAAATGGCTAAACATATACCAATCAATAAACATAATACATCACATAAATAGAAGCAAGAAAAAACAAAATTGTATGATAGTCTCTATCGATACAGAAAGGACTTTCAACAAATCCAACATCCTCACATGACAAAAACACTGAGGAAAATAGGAATAGAAAGACCTTATTTTGATCTGAGAATTTATGCCAAACAGGACAACACCATATTAAAGAAAAACTGAAATACTTCCTTCTAAATTCAGGAACAGTATAAGAATGTTGTCCTCATCACTGTTGTTCAACATTGCACACAAAATATTAGCAAAAGCAATTTAGGAAAGAAAGAGAAATATGTAGAATATGTAGGAAAGGAAGAAATCAAATTATCATTATTTGAAAGATGACATAATCCTCCATCGAGAAAATCCAAAAAGGACAACAAAAAACTCTTTACATTAATAGCCAATTTCCATAATGCAAGAGGATGCAAAATTAACACAAAATTAATAACATTCCTGTATACTAATAACAAACCCAATGAGAAAAAAATTAATAATACCAAGAAAAGTTAAATGTTTAGGAATTAATCTAAGGAAATGAAAGACCTGTACAACAAAATCTACAGTACACAAAAAAATGGAATTGAAGAAGACATCAGAAAATAAAAGGATATCCACTGTTCCTGGATAAACATAACCAAAGTGACCATACTTCTAAATTTGCTATAGAGATTTAATCCAATCCAAATCAAAATTATAAAAGCATTCATCATGGAAATGGAGAAAGTAATTATAAAATTCACATGGAATCAGAAGAGACCCAGAATAGCAAAAGAAACCTTAGGTAAAAAGAGCAAAGCAGAAGGATTACCATCCCAGAGACAGCTATATTTCAAAGCTACAGTAATAAAATAACATGGGACTATCACAAAAGCAGATTTGTGAATCATTGGTCCTGAATAAATGATAAACAGTTCCAAATACCTTCAACATTTGCTTTTTGACAAAGTGGTAAACATGCACTGAAAGGGAGCTAGTTTAATAACTGGAGTTAGGACAACTAGTTATCCACAAGCAGAAGGTTGAAACTAGATCCATGTATCTTCTGATACACTAAATTAAAATGAAAATAGATCAAAGAACTAGTTGTTAAGCCAGAAACACTCAACCTACTAGAAGACAATGTAGGTAAAACTATTGAAGTCATAGACGCAGACAAAGACTTTCTGAGCAGAGCTCTGGTTGCACAGGAAATAGTTTCAAAAGTCACAAGTGGAATCATATTAAACATCTACACACTATAAAAGGAACAACCAATCGAGAGAAATGACAACCTACAGAACTGGAACACATATTTCCAGAGTTTCACCAGACAGAAAATATAGAATAAAGAGTTTTTAAAAAATTAGACAGCCCCTTGCCAGGCGTGGTGGCTCATGCCTGTAATCCCAGCACTCGGGAGGCAGAGGCAGGAGGATTGCTGAGTTCGAGGCTTGCCTGGGCTACATAGCGAGCTCAGGGCCAGCCTGAACCACAAAGTGAGACCCTGTCTCAAAAAAAAAAAAATTAGGCAGCCCCCATAAAAAGACCCAATTAAAAAATTGGCAAGTGAAATAGAATAGATACTTCACAGAGATCATACAAATGGCCAATAAATACATGAAGAATGTCCAACATCATTGGCCATTACAGAAATGTAAATTAAAGCAAAGCTACGATTCCATTCTACCCCAGGAACAGTGGCCATCAGCAAAGACTTACATAATTGTAAATGTAGATTAGGTTGCATAGGAAAGAGGAATCCTTCTAGATTGTTGGTGAGAATGTAAACTAGTACAAACCCTATGGAAATCAGCATTATAATTCATAATAGCCACATATTAAAGCAGCCCACACATTCATCAATGGATGAATGAGTTAAGAAAAGTTGCTATATACACACAGTGGAGTATCTGTTCTAACAAAAAGAAAGATAAACTTATGCAATTAGTAGGAAAGTGGATGCATATTTAGAACTTATTAAATGAGGATAAAGAGACACATAAACTTATATAATACATGGTTTCTCTTATATAAGAAACACAGAATAAACATAAACACCAAAATGAATGACAAGTGATAGGAACTAGGGAGAAAGATTGTTCTCAAAGTAAAAGAGGATTAAGAGATGGAGAGAGGAGAGATGAAGGGAGAGAAGATGAAAAAAGGAATTGTAATGAATGATGTGTATGTACCAACTTCACACAAGGAATATAAGCATTTTGTACTGCAACCATGTACAAAAAAATAAGGGGACCAAGAGATGAGTGGAGGGTAGAGGTAGGCCAAATAAAGGGAATGGAAACAAAGTAAAGATATGATACATACATGTGCCAACTTCCTTGAAGGCATGTAAACTTTATTACTACACACATGTACTAATAAACTAAACTAAAAATATGGTAATGGGCAAACATTCTACTCAGAAGGCAGAAGTTATAATGGATGAGAAAAAAATATGACTACCTGCTGTCAACATGAGACCCTGAATAGAAGAAAGAATAGGTAGGTTAAAATTAATAATAGACACTATATACTTTAAGACAAAAAATTACCAAAAATAAACAAGAAATTACATACATTAAAACTGTTATTTCATAAGAAAAACACTGATTATAATAAATGTGCATATTTCTAGCACTCTCAAATTATGTGAACCAAAAACGGGTGGAACAGTTGGAGGGTAGTTAAACTCACAGGTACCCATAGGTACAGAATGAACACCTTTATCTCATCAAGTGCTGTAATATTAGGCAAAATCTGTTAACACAAGGGAGATAAAACCAAGATTGATAGCTATTCTGACTAAATCAATCCCTATACAAAAGCACAGTGGATGACTTCAGAATAATATGTATTCTTTCCCAGTGGGCATGGTCCATTTATCAGGAGTGATCACGTCCTGGATAAGCATGTGTGGTTCTCTCAACTTCAGTGAATGAGTAATATATGGAGAAAGCTCTTCTATGATGATGAGATTAAATTAGAAAGCAAGGATCAGGGATGCAGCTCAGTGGCACCACCACCTGCCTTGCAAGGGCAAGGTTATATGTTCTAATCCTGGTATGGCTAATAATAATAATAATAATAAATTCAAAATCAACAAGATTCAACTCATGAAATACCTATACTAGAAACTAAGTGACTTACATCTAAATAATCTGTGGGCCAAATAATAAATAAAAGAAGGAATTAGAAAATATTTGAATTAAACTAGAGCACAACAAAATTTGTGAGGCACTAAAAGAGCTTGTATAGAGAAACATATCAATCTTTTATGATTATATATTGATTATATGATTAGAGAAATGATATAAAACCAACATCCTTAGTTCCTACCCTAGAAATGTAGGCAAAGGAATGCTAAGGGAAAGAAGGCAATAACAAAAGGAAGTTCAAGTGGTAATAAAATTTAAAAACCACATGAAATATTAATAAATTTTGCCAACCCTTTCACAGTCATAGTTTAAATCTGTACTAGGCTCCTTCAGACTTTCACTTTGGAGTTTTATACCCTGTGGATATGTATAGTAAACTAGCCAAGGATATCAAAAGTATTTATATGGTGATATTTGGGATATTCGTTCTCTGACTCTCATATTTTCGTATTTTCACAATTTCCAGTCATGTTAGTATCTTTGCACTTTCAACTCTTTAAGTGTGTAGGATGCTGGCTTCCTGCTTGAACCTTACTTGCAAGAGAATTTTTGCTGACTGGGTGGGATCTTCGGGACAAAGTGGTCTGAGGTGAAGATTTGCTCTGTGTGCCTCTCTTCAACAGCTGCCTCATCATTCAAGCATTTATTTATTCACAATTATTCTTCAGAGCCCTTCAACCTTTTTCCAGACTGCGTCACCATTCTCAGTAGAGATGTTAATCTGCATCAGCTTCTGTGCCATTTCCTGTAGCTGACAATCTCCTCTGTAATTCTGTTGCCCAGACAAATCAACATCTTAGTTCAGTGGTTTTCAAAATGTAATACCCAAATAAATCATCTGAGAGTGCTAAAATTTACATTCTGAATCAGGATTTTGGAGTGAGCCTGAGATTTTGAGTTTAAATAGTCTCTTAGGTTATACTGATCCTTGTCTACAACTCATACTTTGAGTACTATGAGCAGTGAGACACTACACTACAAA
This sequence comes from Thryonomys swinderianus, assembly GCA_004025085.1. Classification (NCBI taxonomy): domain Eukaryota; kingdom Metazoa; phylum Chordata; class Mammalia; order Rodentia; family Thryonomyidae; genus Thryonomys; species Thryonomys swinderianus. The sequence continues at coordinate 12,389 of PVIC010035219.1, read as the reverse complement.
CATACTGAAGAAATGGCAGTAAAAGTTTGAATACAAAGAAACAGAATTTTAGTTTCAAACAATTAGGAATCACATGCCACTGCTGATGAAGCCTAAATTGAGGTTGTAAATTCTTATCATCCAGAGGCTGAACAAGTGTCAGTATTGACAGAACCTACCTTCACCTTGTTAATGCTAATAGATTAAACAGGACCATGAGCTTGATTATCTGTTAGCCAATTAAGATAAGCACTACACTTGTCTTTATAGCATATTCATTGTTGCTTGGAAATATTGATGTATTTTATGCCAAATACTAGTCAATATACCAAGTAATGATTTTGTCCCGGGGAGATCCCCAAAACAACCAAGGAACACATATTTTAAAAGGGAAAGTTGCCAAACTGTCTCTAAAAAAATTAACCTATATCTTAATGACTGATAGAAATTTAACTCCATCCAGGTATCTAGAGGGAACTTATCTTCACAATTATAGTACTACTGTCAGTACTATCACAGGCAATTTTCTTTATAAGACCTCCTCCTTTGGCTCACCAAACCAAATCATTAAATTCTACAGATGTTATCTTCTAAATAGTAGCCTAATCTGATTCCTATCACTTTCCTTCCTTGATGTCATAGCCCTAGTTTGAGTATTAGATAACTCTCCTAACTTCTGCTCACTTTCCAGTTGGGTCCCACCAACCTATTTACCCCCATATTTAAAATTTCTTGTGAACAAAGTTCAAATTACTCAATGTGAAATAGAAGAAACTCCATAAACCAACTCTACCTATCACTATGGTTCTTTCACCTCTGAGTCCTTTCTCCCAAATTGTATTCCTTTGCAAATAGATTGTTCTAATGTTTGTATTGGTCATGCTACTTCCATTCATGTAGTGTCTCTATTGACTAGCAGACTTTGCTCACTGGCACCACAGCTGTCCTTTCTCCTCCATCTAAGTCTCAATTGCCTCTTAGACTTAGCTCAATTGTTCTCTCCTCCAGGAAGCTAAATGTGATTCATGTTGCAATCCTCCTAGTGACCTAATGCCCACTAGGCATTTCTAATACTAGCATATTACATGATAATCAATGATTTGTCCTTATTTCTGCAGCTTTCTTAGAGTATAACTTTTAGGTCAAAGCTGATTTTTTTTTTTTTTTTTTTTTTTTTACCTTTTGAGACAGGGTCTCGCTTTGTAGTTCAGGCTGGCCCCAAGCTCACTAGGTAGCCCAGGCAAGCCTCTAACCCAGCAATCCTCCTGCCTCTGCCTCTCGAGTGCTGGGATTATAGGCATGAACCACCATGCCCAGTTTTTTCCATTTTTCTAAACTAAGAGTTCAGCGTAGTGCCTGGCACTAAGTGCTTCTTAAAGTCCAATTAGTATATTAATGAATAAATCTTTTCCTTAGTTATTTGAACAAATGGAACCAGAGCTCTTGTGGTTTTAATTTCAAACACTTCCTTGCTCAGTTGTATCGGGCACAAAAAAATCACATTAAGATTCTGTTCTCATAAGCACGAAAGAGATTATTAAGCCACTTTTCGCAGGAAATTGACAAGAATTCGGGGATATGGTGGAGAAAAAAAAAGGCAGGAAGATAAAGGCCAACAAAATATTATATTACAATGTGGACTCTGGATAGGTTAGTCATCAGGGAGAAATCCTAAAATCTTGGTAGTGGATATTTTCATAAACCTATATATCAAAAGCTCATTTTTTAAAGATATTGAACAATTGTTTCCTTCCTTCCTTCCTTTCTTGCTTGCTTTTCTTTTCTTTTTTCCCCTTTCTTTCTCTTTTCCTTTCTTCTTTCTTTTTCTAATATGGTGTTAAAGTAAATTTACTTTACCCACTCTCTGTACTTACGCCCATCTTTACAAATGCTAACTGCACTAATATACGGTTGTCAAGCAGTGAGAGAAAACACTAAGATGAAGCAGCAAAGACTGTACATGTAGCCTTTTATTCTCGCGCTCTGAATTCCTAATATAAATGGACCACCATTCTCCTAAGGAAAAGTGTAGTCTGACATCACCAGGTGGTAACCTCCTTGAAAGACAGTTCATGTGCCAGACAGAGACTGGGGAGGACAGTGAACAGCAGCTTCTCAGTCGTGACTCCTCCCAACTTTTGACTGAAGGCCCACACCAAATCCACTAGCAGAGTGTCACTCATATGTCTTCAACACTTTTTTTCTGTTGCACCCATGTCCTTTCCTATGTTTGCTTTACCAGAGACAATAGGGATTCCTCACTGTTTCTTAGATTACTCTTCTGTCTCCTTTTCTGCTATTCAGAATGTGTGTAGAAACGAGTCCAGATGCCACCTCAGATGACCAGATTGGAATAACTGGATGTGAGAAGTAATAGTGATTATTTTCTTCAACTACCATAGTCCTTGCCTACACAAACAGGCACACAAACACAGACACACACTGCTACTCAAGCTAGAGCATACCATTCTATTTTATCTGGGTCCTATTCTCATTTTTAACTGCCCCCCCAAGACCTTGATCTTACTTTTACTTTTGATCTACTAAGCTTTCTCAATATGAGATGTAGACGGACCAGTAAGACTGGGTGAGTGATGTTTCATACACAATTAAATCATCCCATGAACATTTTCAGTACAGAGGGATTCAGCAAGGATGTATAAAACAGTCCTATCCTATACTAGTGAACACACATGAGGGATCTGTAATCCTCACATATGTTTACCCAATGTAACAAGTAACAGAATCACTTTTAAAAATATTTTATTGATACATTTTATTGGTACATCATATATACACATCATATTACACTCCACATTGAGAATTTGTACCAATATATGACACAACTTAATTCTCATTTTTCCCTTTCCCCTACCCACCCTACTACCCCTGGTCCCTATATATACAAGCTTTGTTTCCTTTTTTTAACCATCCATGTTTTTTTTCTTTCTGCATCATTTACCCCTAAACCCTATTTGCCTTTGAATATTTATTATTTCACAATATCGATCATGCATTCTAGAACACATCAGTGGATTAGATGATCCAGAAACAACTCCAGCCACACTAAGCCACTTCATCTTTGACAAAGGAGCCAAACACCCTCAATGCATGAAAGATAACCTCTTAATAAATAGTACTGGAAAAACTGGCCTCAACCTGCCAAAGACTGAAGCTAGATCCAGCTCTTTCACCATGTATTAAACTAAAATCAAAGTGGATTAGAGACCTAAATATTAAAACAGAAACTCTAAACCTGCTGCAAAACAGGTTAGGTAAAATTCTTGGAGACACTGGCTTAGGGAAAGACTTTATGAACAAAACCTCTATAGCAAAAGAACTAGCAGAAAAAATCAACAAATGAGATTTCATCTTATTAAAAAGCTTCTCTACAGCAAAAGAAACCACCGGCAGAGCAAAAAAGCAATCAACAGGGCCAGAGGGTTAGCTCAGTGGTTCCGGCGCCTGCCTCGCAAGCACAAGGTCCTGAGTTTGATCCCCGGTAACCACATACAATGCTGGGCATGGAGACTCACGCCCACCAGCAATCAATACCACATATCACAGTGCCAGTGTGGTGGTTCAAGCCTGTCATCCCAGCACTCGGGAGGCAGACAGGAGGATTGCTGTGTTCGAGGCTTGCCTGGACTACATAGTGAGCTCAGAGCCAGCCTGGACTACAAAGCGAGACCCTGTCTCAAAAAAAAAAAAAAAAAAAAAAAAAAAAAAAAAAAAAAAAAAAAAAAAAAGCAATCAACAATATGGGAAAAAGTCTTTACCAGTAGTTCCTCAAACAAAAGGCTACTATCTAGAATATATAAAGAGCTTAAAAAACAGAATCATTTTTAAAACTTCTCTGGGTTAGCTTTGGGCCTAGAAGTTCTACTGGTAACTGTTTCTTCTGGGAAGGAAACTTGGATGTGTCATAAAGAGAAGCAAGAGTGGAAACAAAGGAGAGAAAAGGAGGCAGCCAGACAGACACTTAGAGGCAAACGAGTTCCCTAAGAGCCACCGCTTCCAGTCTTCAGCAATGTCATGAATCTCTGGAGTAGAAATTCTTCTATGTTCATCCTCATCATTTTTTGTCCCTCTGCATTCCCAATTCATTGATGAACCGATATCCATTTTCCATTTCTATGTATGAGACACTGTTATGACAACTGTGGAAATCACTGAGAAGAGAATAGTCTTGCCCTAAAATGCTTGATGTAGTGGTTAGGGTGGAGTTCAGCTTGATCAGTGCTGGAATCTGCCCAGGGTTTGACAAAGCACACTTGGAGATCTGGGTGGACCATCGAGATGTGGCCTTGGGATCTATTTCTGGTTTCTCACTTCTTTGTCTCTGGCATTATTCCCTCGCTCTAACCCAAGCCACTGTGAACATAGTATTCTGTTCTTTTGCCTTCTTCTGCCAAGATGTTTTTTCCTTCAAGCCACTTGACCATGGACTAGATTCACTGAGACCTGGAGACACGTGTAAATCTCTTTTCATGTAAGCTGAGTGTTGAATATTATGTTCTAGTACTGAGAACACTGGTTTGGTATCCAAAAGAGGAAAACAAGTGAACAGTGAATATAGGTTATGAGCCCTGGCTTTAAGCTAAACATAAAGAAATATTTCATAAATATTTGTAAAAAGTTGAATTTGTATACTGGCTTCAGAGCTGAAGCATCACTACAACATAAAAGACATTCTAAGCTTGAACCAAGTGTTTTACAAGGCACTCATTATACCAACTTGTGACTAATTCACCTACTCATGTGTCTAAATCTTATATATTGTGAAGACTTAGAATTAACAAGAACATTGTACATTTTTAATATATTATATTTAAAAATCATGGGGTTTATAGAAACTCCTATGTATAATAAAATATATAGTCAGGCATGGCTGTCCTGCCTATAATTCCAGCACTTGGGAGGCTGAGGCAGGGATATCACTGTTAGTGCCAAGCCAGCCTGGACTACAAAGAAAGAACCTGTCTCAAAAATTAAATATATTTAAAAATAATAGCAAAGCAAAATATGCTGTATTAATTACATAAAGTTGGCTAGAGGAAAGATTGTTCAACAGGCCTGACTTGGTGTATCATTATAAAAAGCACTAAAGTTCCTAAAATTCTTACTTATGTTGAAGAAAAAGTTAAGGCTTTGGAATCTCTGTGTAAAATGAAGATAGTGGAGACCATGGAGTTCCCTAAAGACAGACCATCATAAAAGAGACCATGTAATCATAGATCCACCATAATGATTGCTTTCAGTAAAAATTAACCAAATGTTCTTCAAACCATTTCTTAGCTAGGGTATGTACAACAGAGTTTTGTTTTCTTTTTGTCTTTAAATTATGACATGCAAGTAAATCTGTCATTATGAGATTCAAAGTAGTGATACATCTGCTAGGTTACAATTCATGGACTGATGTACAATTACTCTTAGAAATATGGTCATTTGTCCAGATAAGGGTCCCCATATTTACATTGGCCAACCACTTTTGAGCAGTGGCTGTATTGTCCTCCTTATTCTTATATCATTGTTTTCATTCTAGTTAAAATGCCTTATCTGAGAAAGAAGGCTATTTGACTCTAATTTGAAGAAATTCTGAGAGAATAAAGCATTAAACCATTACTGCTATGATGAAAGGTGATATTTCTGCCTAAAGAGAAAATAAGGAGGTTAAAGGAATATCTTTTTATCTCTTTGGACCCAGAGTTCATTAGGAGAAAAAGCATTCAAAGGTAACTCAGAAGAAATAACTCATGAAAGAGTATGATATAATGATGCTTTCCTGGTTTAGTGTACATAGAAAACAAAGAATTTCTTCTTGAATGTTAGATTTGATCCAAATAAATAAATGACAAAAAAGAATTATTTTAACTCAAAACTTTAGGGGAGAACAACAAATTTTCTGAAGGCACATGAACATATAGTCTGAGATGGGAACTCTGCAATTGCTCACACATACAAGGCACGGGAGTGTGCAATGCTCCTGAGAGTTCCACTTCCTCCATTAAGAACAGGGGATGACTTCTGCTAATATGGCAAAAGGAATTTTATAGAGCAGCTCGAATGCTCCCTACTATGGGAGCCCATGATGATAAATTGCTTCATTCTAAACAACTGTTATCACATATGAATTTGAGAATTAAAACATAGACACTGAGAATTATTATTTTATTTTACCCCATCATAGCAAAGTACTTTATGTGTCCTGTAAGAGCTAGGATAAAGGATATATCCTGCCTTGTCTTATGTACGTGAAAATTTGAAATTGTGTTTTTTGACACAGTTGTTATTTTTTTGCATTGAACACTTGCAATGATTTTTTTGGTCACAATTAGTAACTTTTGTGATCTATGGCAAAAAGATGTAGTATAATTGGGCTAATTTTGGAGAAAATCTTTGTTAGTTGCAGTTAAGAATTTCAGGGCTGGAGATTTAACTCAGTGGTTCTGGCACCTGCCTAGCAAGCACAAAATTCCTGGTTTGATCCCTGGTAACATACAACAATACCGGGTGTGGTGACTCATACCTACCAATAATCAGTACCATATACGATAGTGTCAGGTGTGGTGACTCATGCCTGTAATCCCAACACTCATGAGGCAGAGGCAGGAGTACTGCTGAATTTGAGGCTTGCCCAAGCTACCTAGTGAGCTCAGGGCCAGCCTGAACTACAGAGTGAGACTCTCTCTCAAAAAAAAAAAACAAAAATTGCAAACAGTTTCCTCTCAATAGCCTAAAACTTAAGTCACCCCTCTGGTACCTGTAGCTCAAGGAGGAGTCTGGCCTTGGCACACTCCTACTTATAAGTTGTGAGACACATAGATTGTGCTACAGAAATATAAAAAACACATTGTTAAAAATTATAGGAGAATCGGGGCCGGAGATTTAGCTCAGTGGTTCCAGCCCCTGCCTCACTAGCCCAGGTCCTGAGTTCAATCCCCGGTAACCACATACAATGCTGGGCATGGTGACTCACGCCCACCAGCAATCAATACCACATACCACAGTGTGAGGTGTGGTGGCTCACGTCTGTAATCCCAGCAATCAGGAGGCAGAGGCAGGAGGATTGCTGAGTTCAAGGCTTGCCTGGGCTACATAGTGAGCTCAGGGCCAGCCTGAACTACAAAGCGAGACCCTGTCTCAAAAAAAAAAAAAAAAAAAACTGAGCTATTTTTTCTTCTTATCTAGAAAGATAAATTTAATTCTTCTAAAGAAACTACATTATATGATATTTCATGGAAAGTATTAAAGAAAAACAGGTTTATCAGCAAGCATAAGCAAGTATAAAAATAAATATATAGATAAGAATTAAATATATGTTGGTGGTACCTGCTTGCTTAGAACAAATTTGTTTAATAACAAAGTATTGATTTACTTTGCAGCCTTTTTTGCTTAATACCTTAATTAACCTTGATTACCTTAATAATGACACAATAGAAAGGCATCTCCTAGTCACATGCATCATCTTCGGATCTTTTATTAGAGTTATCAGGAAGGCAGCTCTCCTTCTCATACAGCATATTAGCCTAGAGCCTCCGAGAGTCAGACAGGATACCATATGGAGTGTGGCTGCTGAGCAAACTTCGGAGTCAGGATAGAGTGAGACCCAAAAACACCATTGGGCTAGAAGCCAGGTGGACTGCTAGGTTCTTTCAATAGTAAATAAATTCCATTTATTTTGTTCTTTAATTTAAACTAGTTGAGTTGGATTCTTGTAATTTGCATCAAAAGAGTTATGGCTAGAACATAGTATAAGACAAATATAGTTTTCTTTCTTGAACTGCAGTTTGAGGAGTTTAATTCACTCATTCAAAACTGAGGAACTAAGATTTGCTTAGACAAATTGAGATGTAGGTGTATATCTTTGCCTTTATACTCCTCTGCATCGTGTGTGTGAGGAATTGCAGAGTTCCCATCTCAGATTATGTGTTCAGGCACTTTCAGCAAATTTGTTCTTGTTCCCTAAATTTTTGAGTTAAAATAATTCTTTGCCTCTGTACTGTTATGCATTGTCATGTTACTGTTTCTTCTTCCATTGTTCAATCTGAAGATTCTCTATGATGGTTCGGGAAAGGCAGATTCCAGTGCTGATAAAATTTCTTTTTTTGGTCTGGGAAATAGAGTTTTAAAAGGAAGTTTTTCCAAACATGTAATTCTTAATGAGTAAGGTTGTGGGATTTTTCTTTCTTTCATCACTTTAAATGTGCTGTTGTGTGTCTTTCTCACCTGAATGACTAATATTGAAAAAATCTATTCATACTATTGTAAAAAATTTTAGTTCTTGTTTTTATATTTGTTTGTTTTGTTTTTGTTTTTTGGTATGGTAAATTGCCTTTTTCCATGTGCGTTTTTTGTTTGTTTCCTTTTAGGTTTTGCTGCTTTCAGAATTCTTTAACTTTTGGCAATTAGTTTATATCTTAACATAGAACTCTACATATTTGACATACATCAGGTCTGTTGAGCTTCACAAATTTACATGTTCACTTCTCTCTCCAGATTTCATAAATGTTCAGGAATTATTAATTTAATTAGACTTTCTATTTTTTCCTCTTCTCCTTTGGAACTTTCATAACAGTATATTGATTCACTTGTAGTATCTAATAATACCTAAATTCTCTTCACTTTTTTATTCTTTATTTCTTATTGTTCTTCTGTCTTTATAATTCCAAATGACTCATATTTAAGTTCACTATGTTATTCCTGCTATTGAAGCTCTCTCAATAATTTTCCCACTCAGTCATTTTATTCTTTAGCTCCAGGACTGTTTCTCCACTGTGGTGTCCCTCTGTCATGACACCATCTTCAAACCAGCAGACTAAAGCTTCTATAAATTGTGAGCTAAAATAAACCTTCCTTCCTTTAACTTTGAGTTACAGGTATTTTGTTTCAGCAATGAGAAAAGGAACGAAAATACTTGCTATATTAGAACTTCCACAAGGGGAAGGGTGAAGTGTATGTGTGTGTATGTGTGCATGTGTGTGTGTTAGTCATTACATCATCAACAGATTGAGTAAATATTTGCTCAATTAAAATATTCAAATCCAAGAATATACATAAAGCAACCATGAAAAAGAAATATGACACATACACCCAATATAATAAAGCTGGGAAAATTCCAACAATCCAGATATGTGGCAGAAGTGTTGCTTTATTGACGGCAGGACATCAAATCTGCGAGCTAATTTGTAAATATATATTTTCTCTTACAGTATAAAACTTGTAAAAAGAATGGGAACCTGAACCTGAACCTAAGTAAAGCTGAAGTCTGTCTGCTCAAGTAACTGGGTGTGTGTTGGGAACTGCTGATGACTTACTTGGATTTACAATTTACTTGGATTTAAGGATGTCTGCCCTGCCCTGGGAAATCAACTACTGGGATTATTGCTAACATCTGCTCTGCCCTGCAGGATTTTAAACTACAAGGATTTCTGCACTAGGATTATTGGTTTTAAAACTTACTGGGATTTAAGTATGTCTTCCCTGCCCTACTGGATTTTGGACTACAAGGATTATTGTGGTTAACTTCCCTGTTTTATGCATGCTAGGATTATGGGTGTGAAGGCTTTGTACTAAATAAAGGTGCAGCAGACTCAGGGCATTGGGGTTTTTTTACTTGTGCAGTTTTTGCCCTTTTGCTGTCGCTGCTCAGAGTAGCAAGAGTTGAGCCCAGGTTTAGCCTTTTCCTCAAGGTTCCAATTTTGTTGTTTAATGGTTGTTAGTCCTTTTACTGTGGGACTCATGGGGAACTGGATCTTGCCACAAGGGTTCTGGCTGCATATGCTTACCCTGTCTCCCACAGATGTGGTGTACATAACAGATGAGAATTTCCATGTTAGGACTGAATCATTTTTCTTCCTTGACCCACTCAACACCCTAATAGAGTATGTGAAACAAGAAGTTTTCCTTTATATAAAGCCCCAGAAATGAGAATAACATGTAACAGTGTGGGTGCTACACAGAGTAAAATGACAGTTTACAAAACAGGAAAAGATAATTTGTGCCCTCTGTTATTTCAAAATTGATGGAAAAGAAGTTTTGAAGATGGGTATGAGTTTTCTCTCTGCATTTTCTCTCTCAAGACAAATGAAGAAATCTTAAAAACACCATTAAAGTAAGAATATTTTTCCTGCTGGAAAGGACATCTGACCCTCTTTGTGGAAACCAATTAAACTGATGAAACCTGAGGACCCAACTCCTATGATCAATTTGCCAAGTGCTGATTCTAAAAGGAGTGGACTTTTGTGGCTTACTACTAAGATTTGTGCTGCACACCAAAGAGAATGCAAGGATCAGTTAGTTTTCTTTGATTTAGGAAGGAAATAATTGTGTAATTATATATGTATGATCCAAGAATGAGAGACTTTAAAGGGAAAAACTATTCAAGATGATTCAGTGGATACTTAAAACCAATTTTAAAATAATGAAAATTGAAATGGAACAGTTATCAAAAGAACCATCTAGACATGCAGCCACTATAAAAGACCAAATTGATAAGAAAAAATGATAAAAGAACATAGAAATTCTTTATGTATATACATATGTAAAATTTCTACCTATATATGAATATATATGTGTGTGTATACATTACACATATAGTGTATATATACATTACACATATAGTGTATATATACATTACATATATATATATATATATGTATTTATGGAGAGAGAATATTAAGGGAGGAATGAAGGAAGAAAAAAGATAAAGAAGGAAAAAGGATTCAGAGCCAAACTAACAAGCAGAAAAAAATCTATGGTTGTAGCAAAATCATATATTAATCTATGAGAGCTGATTTTTCTGACTTCCAGTGGAAACTGAGGCTAATGACCTAAAGCATGGGAGTGGTGCCTGAAACTATTTCACAGATTCTGGCAGAAGACATGGTCTCCTGAGGTGGAAACTCCTGGTGGGGGCATGGCACAGTAAGTAGAAACCTATGCTTGTTTTTATGAATCCTCTTACCTCCTAAGCACTATGGGTGGAATGTGGAGATGGACCCAAGTGAGTGCTGTGTACATAGAATTGGAGTCACACCCTTGATACCCTGAACATCCAGTTTCATAAGGAACTGTGAGCATATATGCCCAGACTTCTCCTTGAGGAAGACATTATTTATTATACATTCAGGAAATGCAGTTGATTGTATTGGTACATTTCATATACATATCAAGATCACAATCGACATTGAAAATATGTACCAGTATATAATATGATTTAATTCTCACTTTTCCCTATTCCCCTGCCCACACTACAACCCACTGCCCAATATATACATAAAATTTGTTTCCTTTTTTACCATTGCATGTTTCCCCACATTGTTTAATGATATCTCCTTTATCATGTGAATATTTTCTATTTCACAGTATCTACCATACACTCTAGAACTTATTTATATCTTCAGTTTCTCATACTAGAGAAAAAATACAATGGTTATACATCTATGACCTATTTATTTCACTTATGAGTATAGCTTCAAAATTTGTGCATTTGAATATGAATAATTCAAATTTATCATTCTTTATGGCAAAGTAATACTTCATGTTATAAAAGAATCATATCTTCTTTATCCAGTCTCTAGCTTATGGGCATTTGGGTTGTTTCCAAGACAGATTCTACATTTAAGGCTGTCGTTTTTATTTAAAAAAAGATGACTTGTACCACCAGCTAACAGTCTTTCTGCCAATGGATCCAGACCAGAAGCATGTGGGACCTTGATTCCCCAGTGGTAGAGTCTGGGTAAGTGCCGTAGAGGCTTCAGAGTGACTTCTCCCACCAGTCAGCAACCTTCTTGCCATCAGATCCAGGCCAGAAGTCTACAGGACCTCCATTCCCCTGGGGGAGTCTGCGTAAGCTCCATAGAGGTCATGCAATGACTTTCACTCATGGCCAGCAACCTTCCTGCCATCAGATCCAGAACAGAGTCCATGGGACCACATAGTCATTTCAATAGATGTATAAAAAGTGTTTGACAAAATCTGATACCCATTCATAATCAAAATCCTACAGGAAATTAGGATATATGGACTTTACCTTGTCATCTGGTCGGGCTGGTTACCATACCATCTCCATTGTCCCTTGACCTTGGGAGCGTGAGTGGGGATGCAGAATCACAATTCCCAGACCCTGTGTCAGTCCCTGTATTATGGAAGTTACGGGCATTTATATAGGACAGCTTGGAATGTGATTGGATGAGAGGGTGGGAGCAGTGCTCATGGCACAGTGTGATTAGGCACAAGGGCAGAAGTATCATTTAGCAATGTACTATTGGTCTGCATCACCTGCATTACCTGTGTTGCCTTCTTAAAGGGTCACTGTATCTATTTGTCCACTGGGTGGTGGAAGAGAGAGACAGAAACAGAGAGAGAGAGAGAGAGAGAGAGAGAGAGAGAGAGAGAGAGAGAGAGAG
>PVIC010035218.1:0-19108 GCA_004025085.1 Thryonomys swinderianus | reverse complement strand
ATGACCATATGTATATGTTTTTTATCCATGAGTCTTTTGATATAGTGAATTATGTTTATTGATTTATGTATGTTGAACCATCCTTGCATCCCTGGGATGAATCCAACTTGGTCAGGGTGTATGATATTCTTGATAATTCTCTGTATTCTCTGTATTCAGTATTCTGTACTCAGTATTCTGTATCTTGTTGAGGATTTTTGTATCCATGTTCATTAGGAGATTCTCCTGTAGTTCTCTTTTTGGGTTGGGTGTTTTTCTCCTTTTGGAATCAAGGTAAGAGTTGCTTCAAGGAATGAATTTGTCAGTACTGCTTCCCTTTTAACTTCGTTAAAGAGTTTGAGAAGTAATGGCATTAACTCTTCTTTGAAAGTTTTGTAGAATTCAGTGGTAAAGCCATCAGGACCAGGGATTTTATTTGTCGGTAGATTTTTTACTACATATTCAATTTTACACATTGACATTGTGGTGTTTAACATTTTTATATCCTTTTCATTCAGCTTTTGGAATTCATATTTATCTAAAAACCTATCCATTTATTCTACATTTTTCATCTTATTGGAATACAAATTTTCAAAGTATGTGTTTATTATTCTCTGGACTTCCATTGGATCAGTGGTGATTTTCCCTTTTTCTTTCCTAATATCATGGACTTCAGCCTTTTATTTCCTTTATTTTAATAAGTTTGGCAAGAGGTCTGTCAATTTTGTTAATCTCATAGAACCAACTCTTAGATTCATTGATTTTTTTTTATCATTCTCTTAGTCTCCATTTAACTAATTTCTGTCCTGACCCTTATAATTTCCTCCCTAGCACAAGCTTTGCATTTGTCTTGCTCTTCTTTTTCTAGTAGCTTGAGGTTCAGCATTAGGTCATTTATTTGTGTTTGCTCTATTTTCCTGATGTAGGACTTTAGTGCTATGATTTTCCCTCATAGAAGTGCTTTCATTGTATCCCATAAATTCCTGTATGTTGTACTGGAATTATTATTTAATTATAAAAACTGTTCAATTTCTTTCCTGATTTCTTCTGTGACCCACTAGTTGGTCAGCAGGATATTATTCAATTTCCATATGTTTGTGGCAGTGTTGGGATTTCTTTCACTATTCAGCAGCAATTTCAAGGCACTATGGTCTGACAGTATACAGGAGATAACTTCAGTTCTATTACACTTACTTAAACATGTTCTATGAACTAGTATGTATTCTGTTTTGGAGAATCACTCATGGGCAGCTGAGAAGAATCTGTGTTTTGATTTTGTTGGGTGAAATACTCTGTAGGCAACCACTAAGTCCATTTGTTCAAAGGTTTGGTTCAGTTCAAGTATTTCATGATTGATGTTTTTGTCCAGTTGATCTGTCTAGTTGTAACAGCAGAGCACTGAATTCCCCTACTACTATTGTATTAGTGCTTATCAGGGTTTTCATATCCATTAATATTTGTTTTATATAGTTGGGTGCATTGGAATTTGGAGCATAAATGTTTATGAATGTCATCTCTTTCTCTTGGATTGTTCATTGTACAAGGATATAGTGTCCTTCTTTGTCTCTCTTAATCAGTTTTTGTTTGAAATCTATTTTGTCTGCAAATAGGGTAGCCTCTCCTGGTTTTTAGCTGTTTCCTGTCACATGGAGAATTGTATTCCATGCTTTTACTTTCAGTATGTGGATTTCTTTCTGAATTAGGTGTGTTTCTTATATGCACCATATTATAGAATCTTGTTTCTTATTCCATTCTGCCAGTATGTTTCTTTTAATTGGCCCATTACGGCCATTAACATTATGACATGATCATGACTGATATGGCCTGATTTATACCTGTCATGGTGTTTTCCTGTTTTTGGCTCTTTTATTCTTTGCTTTTCCCTTTTCCACTCAGTTTCTTGTCTTGCTCAATGAATTCACTCTTCTAGGTCTTAGGAGTTTTTGACCTTCACTGTTTTTTTCCCCAACATATTCTTTAGAATGTTTTGGAGTGCAGGTTTTATAATTGAGAAATTCTTCAGGTGTTCTCTGTCATAGAAGTATCTTATTTCTCCATGGATTTTTTTCAATTGAATTCTTTATTGATACATTTTACATACAGCTCACAATCACACTCAACATTGGGAAATTTGGACTATTATATGACATGAGTTAATTCTCATTTTTATCCATATCTTGACCCACCCAACAATCTCTGTCGATTTTGAAAGATAATTTTTCAGGGTACATCAATCTAGGTTGGAGGTTGTTTTCTTTCAGTGCTTGAAACACTCTACTCCAGGCTCAGCTTGCGTTGAGCGTTTGTGTTGAAAAGTCTGCTGTGATCCTGATGGGCTTCCCTTTGTATGTGTTTTATTTTTCTTTTCTCTAACTGCTTTCAGTACTTCATTCTTTTGTTGGATCTCTGGAACCTTTATAATTATATGCCTGGGTATAGATTTGTTAAATAGCACATCCTTTTGGAGTCCTATATGTCACACTTATCTATATGTTCAATTCTTTTCCTTTTTCTGTGAACTTTTCTGCCATTATATCTATAAACAGTTTTTTTTTATGTCATTTGCACTGTCTCCGGCTTCTTCACTGACTCTGATCAGCCTTATGTTATTCTTCTATGAGTTGTCTAGGAACTGTTAGGTTGATTGCTCATGGTCCCTTGGCCATTTCCATAACCTATTCCTTTCCTGTTCATTGGCTGTGAGCCTTCTTCTAGGTCTGAAATTTGGTTTTCAGCTTCATTCATCCTACTTCTCAAACTTTCATTTTCATTTTTGATCACCTGGACCTCTGCTTGTAGCTCTTTAAAATGTTCCATCACTTTTTTTTTTTAATCTGAGCTTCTATGATGTTCCTGATCTCTTTTTTAATGAAGTCCTTCACTGTGGACAGCATTTCTATTTTCATCTCAGAGATCAGTTCTGATTTCCATTTTAGTAGATCTCCTTTTGTTACTAGTTCAGAGAGTGCTGGTGATTGAGCCTCATTTTGCTCCAATTCCCTTTTCCCTGAATTTCCCTGTGGTGGTGGTCTTTGTACCTGGGTTCTTGAATTTTTTCTCATTTCTGTTGTGCTGGTGAGCTCTGTAAGTTACTGTACAACCTAAGTGGTGCTAACCCAGACTTGTGCCAACAGGAATGGAGCTCCTACAAGGCTTCTGGCCTGAGTCTGATGGCAGGTAGGCTGCTAATAGGTAGGGGAAGACGCTGTGCAGTCTCCACAGCACTTATCCAGACTCTTACCAGTAGGGGAAAGGTCCCCTGTGCTTCTGGTCTGTTTGCGATGAATGAAGACTGCTACCCTGCAGGGGAAGTCCCTGCACAATCTCTTTGTTGCTTACCCAGACTTGACCAAGGGGAGTGGAGCTCTCATGGGCATCTGGCCTGGGTTCAGTGGTGGGCAGGCTGCTAGCAAGTGGCTGAAATTACTGTGCAGCCTCCATTGTGCTTATCCAGACTTGCGCAAGGAGAAAGGAGGTCCTATGGGCCAGCTGGCCTGGGTACAGTGGCAAGCAGGCTGCTTGCAGGCCACAGCCTCCATGGCACTTACCCAGACTTGCCTGGGGTGGATGGTGTTCCCCCTGGGTGGCGGGCCTGGGTCCAGTGATGGGCAGGCTGCTTGCAGACAGTGGAAGTCACTGCATGGCCTCTGTGGGACTTTCTTAGCAGTTGGTGGATTTTTAGGAAAGGTACACTGTTCAGTGGTATTGGTATTTCATATGTGTTCTTATTAAATGGTTCCCAACGTAGAAGAGGCTCTCAATAATCAGACAGAAAAGATTATCTTTAATTTGGATGTTACCAAGTCATTTTTTCCCATACACTCTGTGGCCTGCACTATTAATCATGGAGAGAAGACCTTGGCAAGCAGAAAAAGGAATCATACATTTTCCTCAACAATGGTGACTTCTGACCTCCCTGCATTCACTGCTGAATGTTAAAGCCTTTAACACAGAGACTAATGCTGAGACCATGACTGGACATTACTTTTGTCCTGTTATAACAAAAACACCTAACAAAATACCTAAGAATAAATACATAATAATCAGCAGGAATTTATCTGTCCCAATTCTAGACCCTGGAAAATTTAAGATAAAAATCCCAACAAATTTGGTTTTCTGAGATGATATTTTTTCTGCTTCTAAACATACTTTGTTGGCATCTCCATTGGAGAGACAGGACAAAGTACCCTTACCTGGCCTGAGGCATCTAGTGAACATAACACTAGCTAAAGCCTTTTCTTAAAAGCCTTAATCTGAATCAAAAGAGAGGAATTTGCATCCACCTCTTAGCACCATCTCTTTGGCTATTAAGTTTCAACACCTGAGTTTAGAGAGAAAAGTGTCACACTACAGCAAATTTTCAGTAGTTCACTTGGCTACAAGTGGGCAGGGTGGTTTGAGGGATTTCTTGCTTAATCCAGCCAAGTTTTTCTTTACAACAACAGATGCCTATAAGAGAAGAGTTTAATTTCTGCCTTTACAGCTTTTACCAATATTACTATCAGAATACAGTCATAGTCATTACTAAAGTATTCTAAGATGTATTAGTTCTATTCAGTATTAGATGTATTAGTTTCTTAGGGCAAAAGAATATAGCATGTTTATGCACAATGATTCACTGGTTTTAGAACTTTTTTCAGTAACCAGAAAATGTAAATGTGTGTGACATTTGAATGATGCCTTCAAAGACTCAAAGTAACACCGGTTCTGTAGGGCTTCAATGATATCTTAAAAGTAACCACTAATAAGGGCTGGGAATTTATCTCAGTGGTTCTGGCACCTGCCTTGCAAGCACAAGTTCCTGAGTTTTGTCCCTAGTGCCAAAAAACAAACAAACAAAAAACACTAATAAAGACATAGTATACTTTGAAACATAGACAGAGCATGACTTCAGTGACCCTGAGTGGAATTTGGAGAGCTTTGGCTTCTCCTTGTTACTGCCAATTACCAGTTGTATGTCTAAGGCTCTTGATGGTGAGAGAACTTAGTTACCAAGAAAATCAACGATGTTTCTAATTTATGGAGTCCTGAGAATTCCACATAGTCTGCTGAGATTACTCATCTTGCTGAAGCAATTGGTCATTATAATAACTGGAATGTTATTAAATGTCAGTTAAAAAGTGTTGTAATCGCAAAAGGGGAAAGGGCAAGTTTATATAAATTTTGAAGGCATGCGTGGAAGTATATTTTAGTATTGAAGACTTAACTAGGAAAAATAAATAGAAATATATAGCATTTCCATAAAAGAATGGTAGTAAAGAGTACTATTACTTAATTTATTGTAAGAAATTGTTAATGGATCTTGAAGTATATGAGGGAGAGTCTCATGTTAATTGGAATCACAATATCGTTTCCACTGTAGATTTGGACATTAAATATAGGTAGAAACAATGTTATACTGGATCAGATTTTATTGATTGCTCAAAATAAATAACTGTGAGGATAAAATATAGATACATATATATGTGTGCATGTATTTATATAAGAATATAAGTGTGTATTTATCTGTCTTTCTCTGTATATGTTTACTCATCATTGGATCAAAATATCCAACAACTGGAACTTATAGGAAAACATACCTATTTTTTGCTGAACCTTTCAGGAGGTTTGGCCTGTGTAGAGTTGTCTAGTTATAAAACAGATGTTAGTGTGATGGAGAGCCAGCTGAAGAAATCCTTAACACCATAGCAGTCAGAAAGCAAAGTGAGAGAAGGGAAGAGCTGGGGACAGGGACACAACCTTCCAGGTCATGTCCCTGGTAACCTACATCCTTCACCCAGGCCTCATCTCTCAAAAGCATATTCAGCGCTGAAAAACTCAGATGAATATAGTGCCCTGATTTTCAGTTACCTTCCAAAATCCCCACATATGTGTTTGTGTCTGTGTGTGTGAATGCGTGCACACAGAGGGTATATTGTTCAGTGTTGACTGACATGCAAATCTAGGCTGTTTTATGTAAGAATTGGGCTAAACAATTTTGTTTTAGTTTTTTGAGACAGGGTTTTTCTTTGTAGTTCAGGCTGGCCTTGAACTCAGGGCAATCCTCCTGCCTCTGCCTCTTAAGTGCTGGGATTATAGGCATGAGCCACCACACCCTGGACTATGATATGTGGTACCAGAGATCAAACTTGGGACCTTGCACTTGTACCAGGCAGATGCAGGAACCACAGAGGTAAATCCCTGGCCAATATGAAAACATTCTTCTTTCAAAGCCACATTCTTTGTTAAAGATGAAATGGACTAGACACATTTTCCTTTATTCTTTTCATTTGTTACTAATAAGAGATATAAAAGGAAAAACAAGGTAATTAAAGAGGAGGAAGAAGAAAAAAAGGAGAAGCAGAAGATGCAGAAAAATATGACAATATATTATCTGAGAGATGCAATATAACATCTGTCTCACCTTTCTGCCTGTCCAGGTCTGTCTCTGTCTATCTGCCTGTCTGTATCTCTCTCTCTCTCTCTCTCTCTCATCCTGTTGCTCTTCCTCAAGCAGAGTAAACCAATCATTCATTGTTTGTTTGTTTATTTATTTATTTGCCCAGTACTGGGGAACAAACTCAGGAACTTGTGCTTGTGAGGCAGGTATCCTGCCACTGAGATAAGTCCCTGGCTATATGAGACTTTTAATATTTCACTATTAAATTTATTATGAAGGTTTTTTAAATCATTTCAAGCAAAAGGATTTTCCACCAAACTGTATTTATTCATTTAGCTTCAAGATGTCTAGGTAGACATCATATAGCTGTAATAAATTCTAGTAAGTTATTTCCAGTAAAACACACAGATCCCTGGATGAGCTAATCAAAGGGCCAAGAAATGGGAGCAAAATTCTTCAAAGCAAATGTTATTTTATATACATTGATTAAAAAATTAATGGTGGAAGATAACAAAAGAAAAGAGTCAAATCAAATTGATGGGCTCAGAAATCAGAAAATATGTTGAAATTATTGTCTCATACACCATTCATATTTTATGAAAGTTGAAGCCAGTTGTGTTTGGGCAGACCTGAAATCCCAGCACTCGGGCAGGTGAGGCAGAAAGATTCCTATTCCCAATCCAATTAATGCTACTTAGGGAGTACCAGGGTTTGAGAGACTATGAGAGTGAGGCAAATATTTTGCATTATTTGACTCCTTTTTATTAATAAATTCAGATGTGTTACTAATTTTAAAATTGAGTACAACAGATTGTACCTTATGAAAATTATTCCTATAAATTTTTATATCAGTACTGTTCAAAATGAAGCATGTATACTTAATGCACCTACAGTACTTATTTAAAATAATATGCATAAACTCTAAATCCTTGCTTTTAGAAAGTGTTATGATGCACATTAGTATTTGCAACTATAGGGCTGAGGAGATAGCTCAGTGGTGCCACACCTGCTTGGCAAATGCAAGACCTTGAGTTCAATCTCTGATATTCCATAAATAAATAAACAAATAAATAAGGTAAAATAATTGGCAACTATAGCTTTGTATGCTAAAAAATCATTTTGGTAAGGTATATGTACCTTCATAATGAGAATATTCATTAAAATGCATTTATTCAATGTAAAAGTCATTATACAATTATTTGTATCTTCAAATTTCTGCATACTTAATATAAAGCTATTGGTAGAGTTTATTTTTAAAGTACTGTGTACAGTAAGCTAGTGCAGTTTAGTTGAATGATCATTGTTTTTTTGAACGATCATGTTTTAAAATCACAGTCGCCCTATAGGATGAAAGATAATAGTACTGTGTTCTTGACTCTAACATTTGGGAACTGAAGTTTAGGTGTATTCAATCACCTACAAAATAAAGAGACTTGAATCTATCGCAATCTAGATTTTATTCTATTCTTATGTTCATATCCTACATAAGCAAAGGAGGTAATGAAATGACTGGAATCTCATTAAGAAATTAGGAGTATTTCCCTATTTTTTGAATCCTTGTGTCATGTAAAATGTTAGTATCAACCAAGTAACAGCTTCAGCCTGAAACTTTGAAATATAGTTGTTCAGTGACTGTTGACAGTATTTTGAATTTTAGTATCTTGCAGATGAACAGTATAGTAATAAGTTTAGTTTTCTGTAGGATAAACACCCTTTCTTAGCCAAGCAGTATAAAGACTAGTACTTCAAGATTTCGTGTAGGTTAAATCTAGCATATTATATTTTCTTCTCCTTACAAAGTTACAGAGACAGCAAGTGAAATCTTTGCTTTTACAAATACTATCGATGGAATGCAAAAATTCTATGTGGCCATGGTGAAGTTTCAGTTGTGAACTCCCATGCTTTGAAATTTTAGACTAGAGTAAATCTTTGGTGCCTAGGTTAGCAACTAGAAACCCTCATTATTTTTGCATTCGTTAAACTATGTCTTCTGTCCTATTTGTAGACCAGGCAGTTGGCTTTGATAAAAGTTGATGCACATTCAGAGACCTGCCCCCATCTTGGCTTTCTACGTGATTTATCCCAGGGTACCTTAGGAGCTTTGAAATAATATTTTAACTGATTTCTTTTCTCTTTCTCTCTCTTTCTTTTAGTGTGGCTATTTTTATTTACATGCCTGAAACTTTCAAATGTAGCATTTTCTTTCTTTATTTCTAGTACTGAAAGGATTTTTGTGTCACAAACACTCTGCTTTACTTGTATTTTGCAAGATTTTCACAAAATAGTGTCCCTGTTTCAAATACAGCTTATCAATGAGTTCTTAGAAATATGTTTATTTATATATGCAGGTGTATGTATAGGGGGTGTGTAGTTGGCTGAACATGTTTATGTGAAAATCATAAAGAGATCTTATTAATATTATTTATGTTACAATGACTTTCCTAGACTCATATCTGGGTTACAGATAATTGCTTCTGCATTATAATGTAGTGATCTAGGTTGACTGCACTGTTAGATTGATGAAAGTCTTCTGCACTGGTGAAGGCTTTCTCTCCTAAAACAGAAATACTGCATTATGTTCTACCTATGGTTACCCAAAATATTCTTTCTAGGAACAGAATAAAATGATTCTTCCTTACATATTTGAACCATATTGTTTTTTATAGGGTTCCATACATTAAAACTTCCTGGTGATTAAAATAAAAATTTTAAATATTATCTAAATCACAGTGTTAATCTGGCATTTTGAAACTATTTTATTCATCTCAGTTTTTAATTTACTGCAGTTCATGAGATTTAGATGTTTATAATTAAGATTAAATCCAAGCACATCTTGGCTGAGCAAATGCAGATCCTGATCAAGAAAAGATATTACACATTAGAGAAGATGCACAAACTTAGCTGGAATGTACTAGCAAGGGCTGAGCTTTATTGGAGCTACATTTTGAGGGTGCTTGATGAAGGGGGTAGTAAAAAGGGAAATTAAACTTATGTATTTAGAAGTGGGGGGATTGTGGGTTGGGTAGGGGAACGGGAAAAAAGGAGAATTAAATTGTGCCCTATACTGGTACAAATTCCCAATATCAAATGTGATCATGATATGATGTGTATATACAATGTACCAATAAAGTTTTTTATAAAACGAATATAAGACAATAAAAATTCACTGATCTGGAAAGATTCTCTAAACATGGAATATAAAAATACCATTGGAGGAACCACAGAGTTTAGATCAGTTTCAGTGCTGAAGAAAGTCTAAAAGGCATAAAAATGATAATCAGAGTAAATCTTGAATATAACTCTTGCTATAAAAGACCAAGTGACCCATGTTCACTGTTGAGAGCCATGTCATCCCTCAGAAGGTCTGATCATCCCTACAGGATCAATACTTGTTATGACCATTCATTTGCCTTTTCTGTTTTCAAAGCCTCAGAACTATCCAGGGTATTATGGAATACCTGATCCATAGACACAGAACTCCACGCAGCATAACATTTGGCCAGAAGTTTTGCTTTACCATTAAGAGTGGGCTTATGACCATGGGATTCGCTGATTGTGTAAGAAAGGAGTCACTTGACCTTCTAAAGGAATGAATAATTCATAAGAAAGGACGCTGCCCTGCAGGATATATTGTGTGCAGTAAAGCAGAGTATTGTATGTGCCCAATAGTGCCAGTATGTTTGAATGGCTGGCAGATGTGTAGGGGAGTCACTACCACTGTGAGAGCAATCACTTTTGATATCAATAGGGATTCAGGTTAACTTTATAAAATGCAGCAGAAGGAAATTCATGTAGAAACCTGGTAGAAAGATACACACAGGCATGACCTCATCACAAACCCTAGCCCAATGAGAGAATAATTAACAAAAACCCCAAATCTCGGTAGTGAACGTTGGCGTCATTTCATCCTTTGAGGTACAAGTGTGGACAAAGTTTTTATGAAATATTTTAATGTTTCTCAAATTCAGAGCTTTCTAAATGTCTTATTGAAAATCTTGGTAATGATGTTTGAGTAACAGCCTTGATCATTAGAAATTGGGTTCCATTACTGAATTGTTTGATTCTATTGTGAGAAATTGAAAGGCTACTTTCTTATCTCTCCCTGTGTCACATGATTACAGTTCAGGGTAGGAAAAAGAATAAATGATAGCACATTATGTTTTAGATTTATGAAAGCTGAGAAGCCCAAGATCAGGGCAGTGCCAGATTATATGTCTAGTGAGGGTTTACTATCTAGCTGAGAGATGGTAAACTTATGATGTATTCTCACTTAGTAGACAAGAGGAAATTAGTGCCCTGGATCAAACTTGAAAGGGCACTAATATCCTCCATAAGGCATCTGTCCTCATGAGCTAATCATCTTTTCAAAGGATATACATTCTATAATATTTTCCATTTGGGAGTTAAGGTTTTGGTTTATGATTTTATAAGGGTACAAAACATTCAGACCATGTTCCCATATTTCTATTTTTGGTTCTGAGTGAATGTAGCTAGATAATATCTCATACTGGACAGAGAAAAAAGAATAAAATTCGTTAGCTATTAAGGAGACAACTAGAAGGTTTCTCAAAAAACTAAAAACAGAGCTAGATATATGTTGCATCCTAGCATTGGGTCTATAGCCAAAGGAAAAGGGCCAGGGATTTAGTTCAGTGGTTCTACATTAGGGGGCGCTCTGAGGTACCTCACTATCATACCATTTCATGATAGACTAAATCAAATCATCTCTATCTTCATCTAAGCACTCACACTATACTGTTTAATTGACCTCATCCCCTACTTTGACATTTACCCTACTGCATCTTTGTTAGGGCCTTCCAGCCTAGATCCATGCAAGTGACATATATTACAAGCCATAGTTTTTATAAATTTCATTTAAAATCATAACTTCAAGGGATGAGTCATGTCATTTATAATATTGTTAATTCTTTTTTTTTTTTTTTTTTTGAGACAGGGTCTGGCTTTGTAGTTCAGGCTGGCCCTCAGCTCACTATGTAGCCCAGGCAAGCCTGGATCTCACAGGAATCCTCCTGCCTCTGCCTCCCGAGTGCTGGGATTACAGGCGTGAGCCACCACACCCGGCACTATGATATGTAGTATTGATGGCTGGTGGGCGTGAGTCACCACTCCCAGCATTCTATGCGGTTACATACAATGGATCGAACTCAGGGCCTTGCTCTTGGGATGCAGGCGCTAGAACCACTGAGCTATATCTCTGGCCCTATTAATTCTTTAATGAAAGGAAATATTGCATTTTGTTAAAAGCCTATGCAGAACAAAACCTAGCTAAATAGTGGATTGATGCTGAGGGATCAGGCCACGGGGCCCTTTGCTCTCCATTCTACTGCTATGTCGCCGAGGTGCGCTGCTAATTTCTGGGTTTGGTGCCTGCTCCAGACGTTGGATTAATCCTTAACCTTAGCTCTTTAAGGCTTAATGAGCTACAATGTACCAACTCCCACATGTCCCGTTTCCTGTAGCGATGGGTTAGTTTTCCCTTCATCATTTCTGCAAGTATCATCAGTGTCAAATAGGTCGATAAAAGCATTTGAACAGTCTGTGTCCCGTTGGTCAGCTAGTGTCCACACTCAGAGAATCAAGTGGCACAGCACTCCATGAATGTCCCCAAGGATCAGGATTAGGCTGCAATGACAGTTTCTCAGATGGGGTGAAACAGTAATTTCTAATCTGCTACATTCCAGTGTTGAGTTGTTCAGTCATTTCAGAGACTTCTGGTTACAATTAATACAGCCATAAAAAGAGGGAAAATAACACAGGAAAATGTGCACTCAAATTGAAAGCAGATATCTGATTGCTGTTGTCCTACAAATTTAGATCAACCACATGTCTGACTGGAAACTTGTAACTTGCATTCATAAGTGATGTTATCATATAAAGTGTGGTGGAGAAATCACAGTGGAGATACTTTGTCCATTTTGAAATTAATATCTATATGCAGATAATTAAGAGAACAATAAAAAGACAAGTGAATGCACACAGGGAAATGTAAGAAGGTAGTGAATATCATCCAAATCTGTTATATTATAGAAATCTTGGGGGAAATAAAGGTTTATGTGATACTGGCAAACAATATTGATGCTGGAACCAGGAGTTAGAAGTCCTGCAGCTTGTAAATAATGCTTTCAGTTAATAAGGATGTGTAGGTGGAATTAAACTCACCACTCCCATTATGATAGTCAGAATTATGTTCCTTATTATCAGACACTGTTCTGGAAAGAATTTTTTGAAATCCTTTTATAACCATGCTTTCAAACAAGCCATGGCAGCATCAAATGATATTGAGATAAAATTTTTTCTTACTGCATTGGTTGAAATCATTTTAACGTCAGAAAGGTTTTGATATGTGCAGTAGCATTAGGAACACCTCCATGGATTTCAAGAGAACAAATCCTAGTTTTGACTCTAAGTAAAACTTTAAAAGTCTGCAGAAATTACTCATTAGGAAGGACCAGAATTCCCAGTGTCTTCACAAACTAGAAACCTTCCCAGTTTATGAATGTGTGTTGAAATATTATTTGCAATCATAGATATAATGTCAGATAGGCTATAAATGATTTAAATTTTTGGTTTATATACTTCACAGTTTAATGCACCAGGCTTTGGGCAAAAGCAATTCTCAGATTTCAGGCACAATTAAGAACACATGTAAATTTCAGTGTATAATTCACTGCACTTTGCTTTTTTCTATACATTTTAAAATCAAAATGTTTATAATATCTTTTGTATGTGTATTTGTGTGTGTGTGCACGCAAGTGTGCATGTGTGTAATGGAGTGAGGAGAGCTTGGACTTGTTTAAGGAGTCCTCTGATATGTTTTTAAAAATCAACACCAGTGAATTTAAACTATATGATGATTTTTATAGATGATTTTAAAAGAGAATCACAAACTTTAACTCAGTTTGATTACTGAACACAGTTTATATATACTCCCTCAAACAAGTAAAACAGACAAAGAAAGTGCACCAACTTATTGAATAATATAGAAACAAATATTTCTGCCACAAATTGCTTTAAAACAATGTATTCCAAGGCTCATTTATCTTGAAGAAATTGTGTATAAGTGAATAAGAATAATACTACTTTCTGTAGTGGAATGATATTAAATGAAAATCCTGACACAAACATTCAGATCTCTTTCACTAAAGTGCCCCATCAAAAAGTCAATTAACATAAAATTATAAATTAAACATACTATCTCTGTAATAATTCTTCCTTGATATTTGTTCAATACTCATTGGAGGAAAAGGATTTAGACTGGATATTGTCCATACCTCTATTGTCAGGGCTGATCATTCTAGAGTGAGAAGAGTAAAGCCTCACAAATGGCAAATTTGTGGCAAAGGTGAAGTGTTCTAGCTTCACCTGAGGTACACATTCCTTTTCTCTCTTGTTTCTATCATGCAGTCTCTTACTACTGTTCTCCAGAAAATATTCTCTGAAACATAAATTCTTTCAAATTTCGATGGGTTAAGTCAGTTCTCCTATAAGTCTTTGACATTTTAAAAATGCACATAGTATATTTGACTTAAAAAAACTTCAATGTCAATTTCAGAAATAAAGTAAATGTTCAGAGAAAGAGAGAGAGAGAGACAATGAAGGAGAATAAAGAGGAAAAGAAAGAAGGAGGTAAGGAAGGAGGGAGGGAAAGGGCACAGGCTATTTTGGGCACAGTGAACAAAGTGAAAATTTCCCTTGAGTAATAATACATATTATGGAGACTGCACAGTTAAGCATCCACATCATCAGAAAATGTAACAGAAGAGTTATGTATAAATGTTCTCCTGGGTATCTTTCTACATAATAGATCACAGGAATGTCCATCCTCTGGCTATGGGTTGAAGATTCATGTATTACAATAGAATATAAAACAGAAAAAGTTACTATGTATATACATTAACTGGCTTTTAAATTTTATATGTGATCCAATACAATTCCTCTCCATTTAAAGCAATCCAGGCAAGTCAGGTGTGCCATACCTAATGTATCCATCAGCATTTCCAATTGTAGATATTATTACTTACAAGAAGAAAGATTTAATTTAGTTCACAGTTTTGGTGGATTCAGTCCATAGTTAACTGGCTCCAAGACAGGAACATTATAATAGATCATAGAAAAGTATGGATGAGCAAAGCTGCTTAGTTAATGGATGGCGGGGAACAAATGAGAAAAACAGAGCCAAAGAGGATTGTGTGAGCACCCAACACCATCCCTACTTGCCTTACCTGGTTACACCCAGGGACATGGCCTATTAACACATCTGTGTCCTATCTAGTCATTTCTTAATTGAGTGCAAATGGTATATCTGGATTAAAGACACAATCAATGCATTGTTAACATCATACCAGAGTCCATCTCCTCATGATATAGGGCAGCAAGTAATTAAAAAAGATGTTATAAGGGAAGTAATCCAAATGAGCAAAAATAATCCAAACAAGGGAAATCCAAACTCCCAGCCTACTAGATATTGAAAACATGGGTTTATGTTCTCCAAAACTGAAGGATGAATTCTAGGAACACCAAAGGTGAAGAGTAAGAAAAATTTATCAAGAGAATAATAGCTTCCCTAAGAGAGACAGAAAGGGACCAGAAAGTGGATTATCTGGGACCCAATTCCCAGCAGAATTTTTTGATTGATCTTTATTAGTACATTGCATATGCACTCAATATTGGGAATTTTTTTGTACCAATACATGACATGATTTAATTCTTATTTTTTTTTCCCAGTCCCCTACCCACACTGCAACTCAGACTCCTTAAATATGTAAGTTTTATTTCCTTTTATGGAGGAAAGCCACAAGGTGAGGCAGGTACAAAAATAAAGTGTGTTGCCGGGTGTGGTGGCTCACACCTGTAATCCCAGCACTCGGGAGGCAGAGACAGGAGGATTGCTGAGTTCCAGGCTTGCCTGGGTTACATAGTGAGCTCAGGGCCAGCCTGAACTACAAAGCGAGACTGTCTCACAAAAAAAAAAAAAAAAAAAAAAAAAGGTGTGCACAACCTATAACCAACCAATAAGATTACCAAACAGTCACTAAAGTGATATTGATTAAATAGGAATCAAATGGGAAAACAAGTCATGTAGCAAGCATACATACATCCAGAAAGGAAATGGGCTGGGGAGATTGATATCTATTTAGAATATCAATCATTGGGCCAGAGATTTAGCTCAGTGGTTCTGGTGCCGGGCTCGCATGCCCAAGGTCCTGAGTTTGATCCCTTGTAACCATATACAATGCTGAGCATGGTGACTCACGTCCACCAGCCATCAATACCACATACCACAGTCCCGGGTGTGGTGGCTCACGCCTGTAATCCCTGCACTGGGGAGGCAGAGACAGGAGGATTGCTGGGTTCCAGGCTTGCCTGGGCTACATAGTGAGCTCAGGGCCAGCCTGAACTACAAAGTGAGAGAGACCCTGTCTTAAAAAAAAAAAAAAAAAAAAAAAAAGAATATCAATCATTGCTGTCATCTCTAGAGTAAATAGGGAAATATACTACCTTTTTTCTTTTTTACAATGCTTACCTTCAGTAAATATGTCTTTTTTGTCTTTCATATTGACTCCTCAGCCAGCACTAACTACCTTCAATATACTTAATTAACTTACTTATCCGCAATAGTTGAACCTTACTTAATCTCCAAATAAAGAAACAGGAAGTTCAAAATTTACTTAACACAATGCAACTATCTTATGTATAGTTAGAAACAAGTGAGTGCCTTCACCTAAGTCACAATATTTCTGGAATATTTCATATGTTTGAGTCCAAGTTTCATCTAATACTTAAGGCAAATGCTTAGGTTTAAACTTCTGAAAAAATTAAAAAAAAAAAAAAAACAAGTCATAGGATCCTAAAGTACAGTGACATAGATTAAACACTACCATTCCAAGAGGAGGAATAGGGGAATGAATTTGACCAAAACAGGACCAAAACCCAGTAGAATAAACACTAAGTCCTCTAGTTCTATAGCTGCCTCAGGGACATGTGTTGATAAAATGTGAGTTCTCAAAAGCCCCATCCCGAAGGTCTTACTGGTGACAACTCATATATCCTTTCTCTGGGGCTGGCTCCATTCAGACCTGAAACTTTCCTCAGCAAACTTCATATTCCTAGCATCTCCCACTTCCTGGGATCTCCACCATACCTTTTGCCTTATTCTTATAGCTTTACAATTTACTCTTTCATCAACTTCTTGCCTGGCTCCCTTTGGTATCTGGGTAGAAGTCTCCATGGTGCCATATATCTTGCATTGCGATGTCAGTAAAAGCACTACACAGTATGAAACCAGTCTGCTGTCAATGGGCAAAGTCAGATCCCCCTGGATTGTGGATGGAACAGACTCTGAATGTCTCGTGGCTGAACAAAGTGAAATGAATTACAGGGAACCAATTTTCTTGAATAACTTTCTTAAACAAGTGACTCAGAGGCTTTGTTCTCAGATGAAAAATTTATACTTTTGCAGCCTTGAACTGGTAATTGGTGGAGGCTTACTGATCCCTGAGATGCCCTCAAAATATCTTTATTTTTGTCTCTGCACAAAATTCTTGGTTTTATTCAACTGCATTAATCTTTTCACCAAACACACTTGTTTTGGCCTCAACTAAGCTTGTGATTTCTTCTGGATCAAAATTTAAGAATTTTTTTTTTTGCTTTGTATTTCCCCCGTTTATCATTCTAAAAGCAGCCATCATTACCAGTGCTGTAAAGTAAATATTGGAATATCTTGTCATTTCATTTGCCAGATTTATTAGTCTACTATGCTTGATCTCAGTCTCCTATAATATTTCAGAACATGAGTAAAATACAGAGAAGTTTTCTGCCACAGTGCAACACAGATTGCCACTAATATAAATGCCAACTGAGTCCTTGTTCTCAATTGAAAGCTATTGAGCCTGGCCTTTTCTGTCCTCATTCCTATCAGCAGGTCTTTTGAGCTTTGGCAAGAAGCACCCATCAAGTTCTTCATACAAAATTCTAGGGCTTTTCCAGGCCACATCTCTAAATTTACCCAAAGTCCTGCTAAAAAAACTAAAATAAAATAAAAAATCCAAAGGCTTCTAAATGGCATAGGTACAGTCATAGTAACAACTTCAGTTTTCTGGCACTTGTTTTTTATATCAATGAACATTTTTACTGTTGAATAAAATAACTAACACAGTTTAAAGAAGGGAAGATTTATTTTGGTCATATTTGTAATCTGCTATGAACTGGGACCAAGAAAGGAGCATCGTGACAAAAAAGAAGAGTGGTCCCATGCTGCTTAGTTCATGATAGCTGGATAAAAATGAAGGGAAAAAATGCCAGTGAAGACCAGATGAAGAATCACATATGTTGCCCAAGTTTGTGCCTACATGACCAGCCCAGACACACCCCAAAGAATAATCTAATAATCTGCTGTAAGCATATTTTAATCTAACGAATGTGATATATCAGAATTAACAATTACACCTCCTAATAGGATGTTACAGTTGTTGAATTAGATTTTTTTTTACCATAGCAACTTGCATACTGAAGAAACACAGTGCTTATTTAATTCAAAGAATGTGATATTCTATCAAATCATATTTTGTTTGGTTGATATGGTCTCAAGTTCATGAGGCCCACACCTATTATTGTTTTCAGGACAAAATCTTAAATGATAACTTAGTACTGATGGTGGTATACACACAGAAAAAAATAAAAATGCAGCTATATTTATTTTTCACACTTGATTCTATATAAATCTGATAGCATATGTTAAATAAAAATTAAGAACTTTCTGTGCCTGAAAAATTCCCCAAACACACTCAATATTGCATATACATGCTTAGAATCTAAAGGATGTACTCTAATTTCAGAGGCATTCTCATTTAAAAATTCATCTGTACAGATAAAAATGAAAAAAATAAATTTCATCTAAAGCAAATTCTGAAATGCCTGTGAATCTAACTTTCTCCTAGAAAATGTGGTGTGGTTGATCATGGCAATGATCTCAGTCTAAGGAGGCTGAGACAGGATAGTTGCCAGGAGTTTGACATCGCCTTGGGTTAACGGTGAATTTAAGGCCAATCTGAACTATATAGTGAAACTCTGTCTAAAAAAATTATAAAATTCTGCTGAGCATGGTGGCTCATGCTTGTAATCTCAGCACTCAGAAGGCAGAGGCAGGAGTATTGCTGAGTCTGAAGCTTGCCTGGGCTACATAGTGAGCTCAGGACCAGCCTGAACTACAAACCAAGACCCTATATTAAAAAAATACACACACACACACACACAAAATTCTATGAATGGGAATATGATATTATTTTTTATGATTTTCTATAATATCAATAGATGTCTATTTAATTAAGTATAATTGAAAGTCCTAGTAATAAGAACTATTCTATTCAACTTTGCTTTTTAAAAGAGAATAAGAACACTTTAAGAAAAAAATGTCTGTATTCTAGCTTTATTCCAATTAATTATTGTTCATGTGTTAATGGCTTTTTTCTTAGTCTTGGGTTTTTCAAATATACAATATGGATGAAAACAAGTGATATGGATAGATATAGACTATTGCTATTTACTATGTGTTTTTTGCACATAATATTCATGAATTATACAGTCATATTAAACATATGTCCAAAACATACAATCATATTAAACATATGTCCATATGTTTTAAGGTCCAATTTTGTTTTCATAGAAACTGAGACAGAAATAAAGCCCATAGTTTCCCTGAAGAACTGTCTATGACTAAAGAAACCAAACTAT
>PVIC010035217.1:0-19179 GCA_004025085.1 Thryonomys swinderianus | reverse complement strand
CTGTCTTCTGAGCAGCCAGATCCGCCGTGGTTAGGGAGCTGCTGGTGATTTTCAGCTTGCTTTGATTTGAGGGAGAGGGATTTAAGCAGTGACTCTGTTTATAAAAATCAAAACTCCAGAGAAAGCAGCTGCTTCCCTTCCAGGCTCAGGCTCCCCTTCCCGAAGCGCTTCTGTGACAGTGACGGCCCAACGCCCTGGGCACTGCTGGACGTGGCTTTCGTGGTACTGCAGAAGGAGCCCAGGGCCTTTGCACTGAGCTGCATCCTCACCCCTTTTATTTATTATTATTTTTAAAATTTTATTTCTATTTGTCTTTGTTTTTTTGCAGTACCAGAGATCGAACTGAGGACCTTGCAATTGTTAGGCAGACGTGGAGCCACTGAGCGACGTCCTGGCCCTTATTTTTTATTTTTCTGAGACCAAGTCCCACTGAGTCATTGAGTTGCTCACTCTGGGCTCACATGGGGCTCGAATGTGGGACCCTTCTGCCTCAGCCCCTTAACTTTGTCTCCTCCCAGCCGAAGGGGATTTGAAACTCCAGGACTACAAAGTTATTCTCCCATCTGAGCAGACACCTGCCTCACAACGTTTGTTTGGTAGATGTGTCTTTTTTTCTCTCAAGAAACTCTCTAAACTGCCTGGAATTGGCTCCATCCCCTTTGTGATCCTCCTGCCTCAGCCTCCCAGAGTGCTGGGATTATGGGCATGCAGCTCTACAGCCTGCCTGCTATATTCTTTTCATCATAAAGGCATCTGAGCTTCTTCACAAGCTTTTCAAAAGCATTTCTATTTCTTGTAAAGGTCAAAAGGTTGTGGAGTCCAGGATAGGACAGACAGACACACATACACACAAGACCTATGGCACGCTTGCTGTGCCTGGGTCCCCCATCCTGCTGTGACCCCAGGACATAGTGAGGGGCACGGGTTCGGGCACAGAGGAGGCTGCAGCTACAGCTCGAGGCCCTCGATCTCCTGGGGCCACTTAGGCGACGTGGGACTTACAGAGCAGGGATGTTGTCCTAAAACGACAGACAGATTGACAGACACCTCCTGGGCCAGGGTCTCCTTAACAGTGAACATAAAGAAACAAAGCAGCATAAGGTGAACATTTATAGAGATAGCAGCCGTCATCTTTCCTCTGAGATGGTCGTCAATTCGGAAAGTCCGCCAGTGCCCGAGGTGGGCAGGGTGTGGCCCTCTTCCTCTTCCTCTCCCACACCCCCAAGGCGTGCTGCAGGTGGCGACCACAGTATGACAGGGCCTGCATGTCCCTAGGTCGAAGCACAGATCTGCGCAGAGCTAGTGACACTCTGCACGGAGCCTGCTGGTGCCAGGCACGTCACTCACCTGTGCTGCCCACACAGAGCGCCAGCCTCACGTGGCTGTCAGCCCTGGAAACGTGGCCAGTGTGACTCTGGATTCTTGATCTTCCCGGATTTGAAGTGAAGCATCATGGGGCTGCATACTGGACAGTGGAGCTTGAAGAGCCGGGCAGGGGCTCGGCTGTGCTGCGCGCCTCGGAGACCACGTGGGCTGGGGATGAGCCCTGCCAGGGCCGGATGGCTCAGCGTGCAGGCCAGGCCCCTCGCTGCCTTGCAGACCAGGCTGTCCTCGCTGGCCTCTCAGGTTCCTAAGTAGAGCTGAGTCCCTCTGGACGTGAGTGACTGGGCCCTGAGGTTCCGCAGGCAGCTTAGCCTACTTTGTGCGCCTTTGAGAGGACACGGAAGTGCTTGCAGAGGCCTCTGGCTTCCAGGGGAGGGAATGGGGTGGAGCCAGCGTTTGCCTTTCCCAAGGTCCTCCTGCCGTCCTGCTTCCTTCTTTGAAACTCTTACTGTTACCAGGCCCTGTCTGCGGTCCACGGGGATCAGAGCCCTGGGGAAGTTGGTGCATGTATCTAATACATCTCATTTTTTTTTTTTTTGAGACAGGTCTCGCTTTGTAGTTCACGCTGGCCCTGAGTTCACTATGTAGCCCAGGCAAGACTCGAATACACAGCAATCCTCCTGCCTCTGCCTCCCGAGTGCTAGGATTATAGGCATGAGCCACCACATTTGGCACTGTGGTGTGTGGTACTGATTACTGGTGGGCGTGAGTCACCACACCTGGTATTGTTGTTTGGTACTAGGGATCAAACCAGGAACCTTGCCCTTGCTAGGCAGGTGCCACACCACTGAGCTAAATCTCTGGCCCCGCCCTCCGTCTCTTGATCCCCTTTGCATCTGAGAAAGATCTAGCTCCCTGTTTCCTATTATGTATATTTTATTTTGCTCTTTATTTGTATTTTGGGCTTCTTTTATAAGAAAAATCATATGATTAAGTTTGTGTGTCTAATTTATTTTATATAATATTCTGGTCTTAGAGTGCATCTGTTTTCCTATAAATGACTCAGATATACCCTCTTTCTGGCCTAGTAGTACTCCGTTGTGTATAAATACCACACTTTCTTTACCCATTCATTAGGTGATGGGCATACAGGCCACTTCCAAGATTGAGCTGTTATGAGTTGTGTTGCTATAAACATGAGTGTGCATGGGTCACGCTAATATGTGTGATCTCTTTCGGGAAGATTCTAGAAGGGGAATGGGTGTGTCAAGGGGAGTTTCCAGTTTGGGTTTTTAGGAATCTGCATGGCGGTTGCAGGAGTTTGTCACCGTGTGCGTCCTCACCTGGCCCAGGTGAGATTTTGGTGTCCGGCTTCTGTTCAGGGTTCGGTGTCGGGGAGAAGTTGACCTTTAGAAAACAGGCGCTGACATCTCAGCTCCGGACGGACCCTGCCTGCGCCTGCTGAGTCTCTCCCTTCCCTGCTGTCCCTTACTTTGAGTTGGCCTTGAGAGTTCCAGAGCTTTGGGAACATGGGGACCCTCAGACCAGCGGCCTTGTTCCCAGGGCGGCTTGATGTCTCCTGCTCACACCACCCTGAGAGCTGAACGATAGGCTCCAGGAAGGAAGGGGGCGAGCAGGCCTCGCAGGTGCGGCTGTGCCTCCTCTGGCCGCCCAGCGCCATCTGCCTTACCAGCCAGGATGGAGCGGCTAGGGCAGCCCGACACAGACGCTGCGGGGCGGCCATGCTTCCACGCCACCCAGGACAGCTTTAGGGACAGGGCAGGCCCCGGGCTGCCCTCTTGCATGCAGATCAGCATTTCCTGTGGCACGCGCGGGCCAGGGTCCCTGCGGAGGCATTGGCACCTTGGGGAGGCCCAGAGCTGGGCGGGCCCTCTTCAGCCTGCGCCTGCAGCGATCTTTCTGATCCCTGCTTTCCGACTCGTCTGCTCCCCCTGGGGCCGTGGATCTGTGCCCGCCTGAGCCCCTGGTCAGGCAGAGTCCCACGCCCCGCTGGGCAACCCCTTCTGCTCAGGCGACCACCCATCCTCAGCGGCTCCGCCTCGAGTCTGGAGTGGCCACACACGGCACCTCCTTCGCCCCAGCGCCCGCCGGGCCTGGCGCTTGGAGAGCGCTCTGAGTGGCCAGCTCTGCCTCCCCGCTGCTCCTCAGGAGTGCGCCCCGAGCATGGAGGGTTTCCTGCCAAGCACAGTGTGCTGCTGCCTGTCACTGTCGGCTGCCCAGACCGCCTCTCAGCCCACCTGGTCCTGCCGTGCGGGCTGCCCAGCTGCTGCCCTGTCTTCCAGTCACCCCAGGGTTTGCCTGCTGGCCCTACACACCCTGCATCTATCTCCCAAGCCCTTCTGGGCTCCAGCCCCAGGCCCCTGCGGGGTCACGGCAGAGACGGTGGCTCCAGGCTCTGGGCGTCGTCCTGGCACCAGCCTCTGGGCGGGGCTGGAGGCCTTTGGTTTCCCTCCGAGACGGCAGGGCCTTCACCATGGCCTGGCCTGCAGCAGCCCCCTGCTGCCCCTGCGCAGGACACAGACACACGCCGTGAACTGCACCCCCCCTCCGCCGTCCAGCTCTGCCTTCCCTGAGAAGGGGGACGTGAGACCAGCCCGACTCCTGGAGGGCGGGAGGAGCCCACAGGGCCCGGCAGCTGCCCCTGCCTGAGCGGCCCTGAGCCTCCCTGGCTGTAGCCCACTCGGGGCTGCTCGGCCTCCGGACCCAGCGGATCCGCAGGGCCAAGGGAACATACGGGCTCGGCCTTGGCTGGAAAATGTGGGCTCCTAAGCTGAGGCCCAGGCCAGGGCCAGCGCCTGGCTCCCGGTCCCGGTGGGTCTGGGCAGGTTACCGAGCGTGGCGAGGCCTGGGGTGCTGGAGCGGCCGTGTGTGTGTGGAGCACGGTCATGGGGACGGACAGAAGGGTGGCAGGGCTGAGCCCACCGGCCCCTCCTCACCCACAGACCCCTGGCCCCCCACATGGCAACCCCCATAAGGGCCCCTGTGCCCATTCCTCAGCCCGGTGCCGGGGCGTGTCACGCAGGGTGGAGGGCACCCCAGCCCCTGCCAGGGGCCAGGGCCGCAGTCAACTCAGACAGCGCAGCCTCAGGGTGGCGGAGAGCCGGTGCCCAGGGCTGCAGAGGCAGAGGCAGAGCCTTGTGCCTGGCTGCGGAGACAGGGTGCAGACTTGTTCTGCGGCAGCTCGGGAAGAGCAGGGCCCTCTCTGCATTCCCTGCCCACACGGCCTGGCGCCACCTCCCAGACCCTACCCAGTGGGCACCTTGGGTGGCGGACGGCCGTGCCTGGCGCCGCTTTCCCTCCAGGGCCTGACAGTCGAGGGCCAAGCTGGGACGACCCGTGGCCACGCACACAGCGAGGCCTGTCATGCTCGGGAGGCCCGGGCGTCTGCACGGGCACCAGCGGGGTCTTGCTGACAGGAGGTACTGTCTCGAGGACGCCGGGCAGCAGGGCCCACAGAGGGCCGAGGCTGCCCGATTGAGAGCACACTGAGAGCACCCATTGTCCCCGGCCGCACAGCGCCCTGGTCAGCGGAGCGGGTGGGCAGCGGGCCTCCCTTTGTACTGCATCCAGGGTGGGGACGGAGGGGCAGCAGCCTCGTGGTGACAGCCCAGCCTGGCCGAGATGCAGAGAGACACAGTGGTCCGTGCACAGGACACTTGTACATGTGACGGTGGCATAAATGCCCCTCCGCCAAACCCCCAAATCCATCTGGTTTGCAGCTTTGGAGACAGCCCGGCCTGCAGGAGAGTGTGAGTGCAGGGAGCCCTCGCCTGGCCCGGCTTCCCTGACAGTCTGCTTCGGCTCCCAGGCCCCGCCGGCTCCGCATGAGGGACTGGGGAGGGGGCCTCAGGCCACACCCCGCAGGCTCAGGCTCTCCACAGCATTCGGGCAGGAGCGCCAGGAGCCCGCCCTGCACCCCTAGGGCTGGCCCACCCAGTCCTCAGGCACCAGGGACGGAAGTGGGAAGGGACAGGCCGGCCCCTCACCACCAGTGCTGCCCGAAGCTGCCTGGCGCTGGCTTCCAGAGCTCAGCGCTCGAGGCAGGTTTCCACCGGATCTTCAGGCCCCGGAGGCCCAGGTGCTGCAGATACTAAAGACTCAGCTCTGAGGAGGCAGAGGGCGGCAGGCGCACAGCTGGAAGAGAGGGCAGGCCTTTGCTCCTGCTCTGGGTCACCCCTCGCTGCCTCCCCAGCGGCCCCTGACTCACCAGCCTCTGAGGAAGAACAGGAGCATGGAGTCAGGCCCGGCGTTCCAGCGCCTGGCTTCCTGGCTGCTGCCTCCCAGCGGGGCCTCCAGACCTCCATTAATCCATCCACGTGGCCCAGCCACACCCACCATCACACCGATGCGTCATTGCCTCCACTGCTGCGTTGTCTTTATTTTTGTTTTCTTTGCAGTTTTATCACTAATAGAAGAAAAAGCTCTTGCCCGACAATTTCTGTCTGCTTCAGTAGATGAGGTTCTCAGAGTTCAGAGACGGTCAGATGGCTTCTGTGTGGATGTTGGCCCTGGGTCTCTGCAGAATCCATGCCCTTCCTGTGCCGTCCGCCCTGGGGTGGCTTGGGGGGGGGTCTGAACTTTACCCACCTCAGTAATCACAAGCCAAGTCCCAGGCACAGGCCTGAGCTGGACATGGGCTCATGCTCAGGATATGACCAGCACCCCACAGCCTCCAGCTGCTGCCTTAGCAAGATGGGGTGCAGGGGGCGCAGAGCTGTTTCCATCCAGGAGGTGCAAGGGCCCCAGGTTTATGGAGCCAGAGACGCTGGCCGCTGGGAGGCTGTGCTCAGCCCGCAGAGCACCCGCCACTGCCCAGGCTTCGGACAGCACGGAGACGCCTCATTTTGTTTGCTGATGCTGTGGCGCTGTGGTGCTGGCCCTGTGGCCGGGGACAGGGAGGGGTCTTGGCCCTGGCCACAGTGTCCCCACTCTAGGACCGCCAGGGAGGCAGCAGCCCCAGGCAGTGCCCTGACACAGCTCTTGGGTGGCCACAGCCTCCCACCCTGCGCGCACGTCCGGGCCTGTCCCTATCAGCACCTGTCCTGTCCTTCCACCCCCAGCAGGTGGAAGGAGCACAGACGTCCCCAGAGCACCCGAGATCCACACGGGGTGCAAGCACTTCAGCCCCTCAGCTGGTCCCTCAGCAGCTTCCAGCCCAGCTGTTCCTCCTCACCAAGAGTGGAGCATTTGCTGCACAAATCAGGAGAGATGGTGGGCATGGAGCATGCTGAGGCTCAGTCACTCGCAAGGCTGAAGCAGGAGGCTCGCTGAGCCCAGGAATTCAAGGGCAGCCTGGACACCACAGGGAGACCCCATGTCGTGGCATGTGCCTAGACGTGGCTGGCTGTGAACGACCGTGTAATAGGTGATCCTCTTGCCTCAGCCTCCCCTGGAGTGCAACGGTCGGGTCAGCAGTGGGCACCCCACGCCTGGCTGAGACACAGAGGCCTCCGCCTCTGGCTGTCACTCCGGAGGGTGGCACTGGCTTTTATAATCCGCGTGCTGCTTCTCATGGGAGTGAGATCCGTGGGCCAGTGCGCCAGGGCTTCCATGACAGCACGGGGTCCTGCTAAGGCCCAGAGAGCAGCAGCTCAGAGAAGGTGAGGGAGGCCGGGTTCCGGGGACACCCCCACTGACGTCTTGGCCTCCGCCCAGAAGCTGACCACCTCTTCCCACCGTCCGACTCCCCAGCCGAGTTGGTCCTGAGTGGCAGCGGGGACTCGCCCGTGCCAGGACAGCTCTGCTTGTCAGTCCGAGGCTTCTGGCCGGCGACTGCCCAGTCACCTCATGTTTCACATGGCTTCGTGCACACGAAGAGGGAACCCTAGCTCAGCGCCTGGCCACGAACCCCGAGCGGGGAATAGACCGGTCCTGCCTTCAGCTGCTCAGAACCCAGAGCTGAGCCCAGGCCCTCAAATAGCTGCAAACCCCGGGAGCAGTGGAAATGTCTCCCGTAACTGTGATCGCCACAATGGACGCATTCCTGCAGAGGACTGAGGCAACCTGAACCTGAACCTGTGGTCCATCTTCTGTGTGATGGCTAACACAGAACCGAGATTTTGTCATCTCCTTTGGAAACCAGAAATCTCCCTACCTTCCACTTAAACTTTTCGAAGTACCAAGCAGGAAATTCTCTATAATTAAGATTTGTTCTCCCAATGCATATTAATACGGCTTGGCCTGTTGTTTTCCTGTGCAGCAGTTTGTTAACGTGAGCTACGACAGGGCTTTTTTTTCCTCCCGCCAGTATGAGTCTGTATCGGGGCGGCGGACCTTTTAGAGCTCTCACTGGTAACAAACGGCTGCCGGGGCGTGTGTGCCAGAGACCGGCCACCACACGTCTGTATCTTAGCATTACATGCTGAGCGGTGGTGATTCTTGACTGGAAATAAGGATGACCTCACAGTCCCACTTGGTTACACTTGGGCCGCCTCAGGGTCCCGTTAGTACTTAGTTTAGTAGGATAGTTGATGTGCTCCTGTGTTATCCACCACGAAGCGCTTTGGAGGCTGAACCGGCTGTCCTGGTTGCTTTCCAGCTAGTGAAGTGATGGGCCCCTTGGCTCGAAGGCAGCCGTGAGAGGCCCCCAGACTCCCGAGGGGACTGGATGAAAATAGTACAGGGCCCACCTGCGTGTGATGGAAGTAGTTCGGCTCGACGTGGACAAGCGGAGGGGCAATCCCACAGCCCCTCGAGCTAGAAGTTAGTGTCAGCTGCCAAACAAAAGGCAGTTTTAAAATGGGAAATTCATTTTTAAAAACCTGCAAGCTAATCAATCATGGCAGATTTAGAATTCCAGCCCTGCTGGGGAGCAGGGAAGAGAACCCTCAGTTGTACCGTTAAGAAGTGGCTGGGTATGTGGAGAACACAAATTGATTTTAATGTTACAATAAACACAGCCTCATTGGGAATGCCGACCAAAAGCGTACGCTCTGTCTCCCACTCCTGTGACCGAAGCCTGTGTTCGCCGGGGGGCCGCACGGGAGCGTCAGAGGCGTACTGGAGACAGGCCCGGCCCTGCAGGGTCGCGACCACCACGTTCACTTGCGAGCAGTAAGAGAGGAAGGAGCCAGAAGGTGACTCGCCCAGCACCGTTGCAGCCCTGAGGATACATTTAAAATGTGCATATGTGTGACAGTAGTTTTGCAGTCCTAGGAAAGCAAATTAGGAAGTGGAAAGCATTTAAATGAAGCCTTGTCTCAAAAAGAGCTCTTAAAATAGACACATCTAAACGGTATTGATTAAATTGATTTTTTCCCCACGTCGGCTCCTGTGCAGCCGGGGACGGACTCCGCGCTCGGGGGTACGGGGATCAGTGGCCCCTGTTTCTCCAGGGCACAGCAGCCGGGCACAGGAGTGTCTCGTGAGGGGGCTCTGCCTGCAGGAGCCCCTCGGGTGAGAGCAGCTCCCGAGCCATGCTGAGAACAATGCGGCGATTTCGCTTTGTCTGCAGGGAACACGAGGCTCTCCCACCATCAAACACCCTGCGTCTCCTGTCCTGTGAGATTCGCTGTACGGAGGGTGTCGCCGCAGCCTTCTGCTCTGTGGGCCGCGGTCTCAGGCTTTCTCTTCTCGCCTGATCAGTACCCGCCTGGAGTGAATGAGGACACAGCCTGGCTCTGGGTATCTGTTCCCTGACACGGCCCGCGAGAGCTCCCTGGCCCGCGGGCGAGATGCCAGCCACCAGCCCATCATTTCTCGGTGAAAGGAACCTTTCAGCTCGGTTACCTCCTGGAGA
This sequence comes from Thryonomys swinderianus, assembly GCA_004025085.1. Taxonomy (NCBI): domain Eukaryota; kingdom Metazoa; phylum Chordata; class Mammalia; order Rodentia; family Thryonomyidae; genus Thryonomys; species Thryonomys swinderianus. The sequence goes on along the minus strand of PVIC010035217.1, from coordinate 10,097 downwards.
GAGCGATTTTCCAGCAGTCAGGCTTGATCAGGGTAGCTAATTAGCGAGCCGGGGACCCAAGGCTCACCCCTGCTCTGTCTGTGACTCTGCTCCCGTAGCCGGACCCTGTGGTTCCTTCGTACAGTCTCTGCCGTCTTCTCCAGCGCTGCGGAGGGAGGAAGGAGGGAGGAAAAGCAACAAAGGCATTGCTCGCATTTGTCTTGAGAGAACTAGTGACATTTTCCTTTCTGTCGGCAAAACCCAGGGGACAGCGCCGCCTCTGTGCAGGAAGGTGACTGCCGGTCCGCTGCCTGGCCGGCTCCCTCCCGGACGTCCACACCTCCGAGCAGGTGCCGGGCACAGCGATCGGATTTAACCCTTGCCCTGGGGTTACTGGAGTCAACTGGCCCGTATTCTCATAAAGCAGACCCTGAAGTGCGTAATAGCTTGTTGATGGACTTTTTCAGCTGCTCATTAGAAAGTAATTTTTAAAAGGTGCATCCACGGCTCTAAAGGGTACAACTTGCTGTACAAATGCCCATCATTCTGAAAGTAGGTTGTGTCCAATCCTCACGACGAGAGGAGCCCGGGCTAAGGACCTGGAGAGCTGCTCTGAGACGCGCGGGGGCCCCAAGCCCATCTGTGCTGCGACAGCCGTTGCTGCCCCTGGACCCAGCGTTCCCACTGACTGGGGGGCAAAGCCGGTCTGGTCTTCCGAGAAACAGGAATGTATGGGCGCTGCGTTACCACGTGTGAAAAAGGCACGGCTACCGATAAGAAGAGCCCAGAAGGGGTGATTAAAATTCACAACAGGCATGTGGAACACACTCGTTTGTCATCTACCAAGGCGCCTTACCGAACAGCTCCTAGCCCAGACCTGGAAGAAGACGCCTTAAACAAAGGGCCTTAGTCTGGGCTCCCTCGTAAGGGGACCTTGGATGTCAAGGAAGCTGGAGTCACCTGTGCCCTGAGCCCAGACTGCAGGATCTCTGTGTTCTTCCAGCACAGACTCTTGGGTCAAGCTGCGTGACGTGGGCTGCCTCCGTCCCGCCAGCAGACCCGGCTGTGCGTGCCTGTGTGACACACAGGAGAGGCTGACCCAGGACAGGTGCCTCGACCCGGCCGCCAGGAGCACTGCACAGTTGCGCCTTGTGTTTTTTTAGTGTATTCAGACTAGACCTCTGCTGGGTCCTGTGGCTCGTTCCTGTCATCCCACCACTCAGGAGGCAGAGGCAGGAGAACTGCTATGAGTTTCAGGCCAGCCTGACCCACGTAGTGAGACCCTGCCTCAAAAAACAAACAGAAAACAGACTAAGTCTGCTAGCTCAAGACCTTTTTAAAAAACATTTTCACTCCTTCAATGGCCTGTTCCCACTGTTCTGAGTTCAATCTCTGGTACCAAAAAAAATAAAATGAAATAAGGCACATTCTTCACCCGTCCAATAAAGCAGCTTGTCTGGGACTGACAGCAGCCATGGTTAGTTGCACTTCGGAAGGGGCTAAACCCGGTTCCTCCCTCCCTGTCTCTCCTGTCCGCGGCCGCCTTCCCTCCCAGCTCCTTGCTACCTCCTCCTCCTTTCCTCTCCCATCCCTCCTCACCCCGCCCTTCTTCCCACCCCTAACCCAGGGGCTCTGGAAAACTGTTCCGTGGTCTTTGGGGACCAGCAACAGCGGGCGGCCGTGTGAGGGCAGAGTCCCTGACTGCACTCAGGCTCCTGGAGTGCCGCCTGGGGCAGGGCCGGAAGCCGTCGGACGACACTGTCCTCGAGTCAGCAGAGGACACCGCGTGCGGTGGGATGCCCCTCTCAGGTCACGGCTTCAGAGCGAGGCAGCCTCGGCAGCCCGGCTGGAAGCCTTTGTCTGCCTGTGCACCCGCCTGAGGCTCCTCAGCGTGGATTGATTTTTTGGTCCCCGCAGCAGCAAGTTGGGGGCTGCGGGGCACACGGAGGTGCAGTGCCTGCTGAGTCTGGAGGCGGCGGCTGCTGCTTCTGGTGCTGCCGCCGCTGCTGCTGCTGCTGCTGCTGCTGCTGCTGCTGCTGCTGCTGCTGCTGCTGCTGCTGCTGCTGCTGCTGCTGCTGCTGCTGCTGCTGCTGCTTCAAGGTTCTTTTAACTTGGAATTTTCGTAGGCAGCAAAGAGGCTCCTCCGGATCTCAGGAGCCATTAACATCTGTTAATAACGCAGGCGGGTGAGTAGCAGCGGCTCCCCGCAATCACACTCTTGCCTTGCACGTCGCTCTGCCCAGCGCCCCACCCGCCCCTGCCCGGCCCCGTAAGTGCAGGGCTGTCACCCTCACCTGCCGGGCACCGTCCTCTGGGTTGGGGCTGGGTGAGCACGGGGCACCCAGGCTGCCGGCCGAGGTTTGTTTTCATCCTCAGGCTGCCGCCTGCTCTTCCCAAGCAGGTTCCTGGCGGGGATGAAAGACAAAGGTGGTCTCTGCCGCCCCCGCCCCCTGTGTGCGAGTCTGGTGGCCACACACTGATGTTGTTTCCAGAGAGCTAGTTAGGAATGGCGCCTCCCCCAGAGGGATCACTGAACTAAAGAAAAGTGTTTAAGAACACAACCACCTATTTATTTACACACACACACACTGTCTCACTGACGAGTGAGCAACTGCTGGAGGTGGGTGGAGGTGGGCGGTGTGGGGTCAGGGCCGGGGTCCCAGGAGCCGCCACTGGTGCTTTTCCATCAAGGTGCATGGAATACACATGGCCTTTTCCTCATAAAGGGCTCTGCCTGGTCCCTAGGGAAGCGGCCTTCTGCTTGGCTTTCCTCTTCCCGAGCCCCCACCGTGCCTGGTGCACCCCAGGCTCCGTGGCTGAAAGTAACATCATCTCCACACCCCTGTTTTTCAGAGACTGTTTCGCCCATAAGCTTGACCTGGATTGTGTTACTAATTTGGGGGTTATTCTGCCACATGGGAAGTCACAGCCTGTGGGTCGATCCTTGTATTTGAACCCCTCAGCCCAATTCTGAATCATTTAGAAAAGATATTTTTAGGCTGCGAACACATACAGATCCTGATACATCTATTTTTAGTTTCAATATTTAAAAAACTTGCTCAACTCAACCAGTTCTAATCGATATAAATTGCGCTTGTCACCAAATACTTTCATGTTGTTGACAATTGAATCATTATACATTTCCTTTATGGAAATAGCTGATCTAACAACAGAAACCTCATGACATGAAGCACCACTCTGATTTTATTTACTTTATTTTTACTACTTTATTTTTACTATTTCAACTCTCCAAAAATATACATTTATTATGTTTTTAAGAGGAAGGACTACATGTAAGAATGAATTAAATACAGCAGCATTTGTTGTTGCAGGTTTATGTTTTCTGTAAATCTATTTTTTACTTGATATTTGCTTAATGTTTCCATCACATTGTAAGAGCAGTGCATTATAGTTTGAATATGCTCCCAGTTTATATTGTGTAGAAGGACGGCTGTGATATGCATATCACGGATGCGGTTTACTCTGTGAGCAGAAATGACATCCACTAGGGTGGGGAGAATGGAGCAGAAAGAACAGGAAAACCCACCAGTTCAATAGCTGATACGCCATCAGACTGCAAAGGGCCAGAAAGCTTTCCGGGGCCGGTGTTCTGCAGCTTTTTCGGGTGGGCTCACATTCGCGTCCCAGAGTGTAACCCGTACCAGGCGGGCGGCTCGCCAGGCAGCAGCCTCTTTTCCTGGTGTACACTGAGCCAGACGCCTTTGTGGTCCAGTGCGAAGAGGTCCTGGTGACGGAGAGGAGGAAGGTGGTGTGAGGACAGGCTTCTCAAGGACTCCGCGGTGGGTGTGGGCCGCGATGTCCAGCCGCTGCAGGAAGGCCAGCTGGACGTGGACGTGGCGGGTTGATGGCTCTGCCCGGGTTAGGCACAGAGGCTTATGCAGGAGCACAGCAGTGACGTCTCGCACGCGGAAGGAGCCCGCGTGGGGCAGGTGAGCAGTGCAGGGAGGACGGTGCTCAGGTGGGGCTGGGCTCTGTGTCCCTGCCCAGACGTGTGCCCTGAAACGTGGGCTTTCTGCTGCGCCGACAGGAGAACCCCTCAGTGGTACTGTCTCTGAGTGGCCTTTGTTTAGGGGAGTACTGGCTCCCAGTCTGGGGAGCCGGTGCTGTGCACGTCAGTGAGCGCCTGGTTTCTTGCGCGTGTCTCTGCTCCACAGACTCGGCCACCTCACGGCCGCAGAGGGTATGCGTTCGTGGCGTCTGCTTTCCGTCCATTTAAGACCACTGGGGAGTTTGCTGACAACCCCACTCCAAACCGTTTCCCTGCCCGTCACTAGAAGTGGTTTAAAGAAAAAAACCTGGAGAGGGACCTGTTCTCCACCAGAAACTCGATCTTGTTCGAGGCCGTGTGCTAAGAAGAGTGAAGCAGAACACCCTCAGTATCAGAAACGCGGGAGATGGACATCTTGTTCCTCTTGATGCAAACGATGGGCTCCGATCAGCACCATATTAAAAAAAAAAGCTTTCCATTTTGATCATGGAAGGGAAACTTTCATACAAAAGCCTCACACTGTAGCACGCGCTGTGCTGACTGAAGCGAGGGGGCAGCCGTCCCCCCTGCAGACACACACCGAGCCTTCCCGATCGTGGTCGGGTGAAGTGAGGAATCAGGTCCTGCCGGCTGTGTTGGGACGTGTTTGTGTAGATTTTACGGAGACGTGGAAGTAGCCACTGTACTTGTTCTGTGTGGCTAAAAGCCAGGCGGGAGTTGGAGTCGGGAGGGGACGGGAGCCCTCGGACAGTAGGTCCGGGCCGCTGGCAGCCAGGGCACGTTCTCAGTCGGTCCCCGGGCGGCTCCCTCCGGGCTCACCGGAGCGTGATCTGGGGGTTGGGAGAATTTTCGGCCCCAAAACCACCACATCTTCGGAGTCTTTAAATAGGCCTTGGGCTTGGCGCCGCTCTGCCGAACACGGCCCCAGGGGGCCGCAGGTTACCTCAGTGGTTCCTACTTTATGTAATTTGCATATTTTAAGCTTTATTTCAGGTCAGTGGCCTATTTTACTACTGCAGATGATTGACCGATGTGAACAAACCCAGTGTATCTTGGAAAGAATAAATTAGAAACGGCTCCGGAAGCCCCAGAGGACCCCAGGAGCAAGTTTCTAATAGATTCAAAGAGAAAAGCTCTTACCCTCTCTTCAAATTTTGTCCCAAATCCAGTGCTCTCCAGGCTGAAATTGACAATGCCTCACACGGGTCGGTGGGCAAGCAAAGAAGTCTCCATGCAGGGCAGCAGGGCAACAGGGCAGCAGGGCAGGGGGCAGCAGGCCTCGCCCGCGGCAGGAGGCTGAGCGCAGAACCTGTGCACTGGCTTCAAGCTTCCAGGCTCTTGGGAAGCCAGGCATTCAGGACCAGCCGGGGCCACCAGGGACCGTTTAGATTTGGGCGGCCTGAGACAGCAGAGCGGCGGCAGTCTTCCGTCGGCCTGTGAAAAGCATAGCGAACCCTGCAGCTGGCACGGGAGCCCCACCCCGCACGGACCTTAAGGCATAACCTTACACCGCAGCAGACCTGTCTCAGGCCCTGGCAGGAGGACGCGGCCGGTAAGAAGGTGCTGGGTGCAGGTGCCCGCCCGTGAGCCTGGTCGGGAGCTGGGCTGCGCGTGCCCCTGTCCTGAGACAGATAGGCTGCCCGGAGTGGCATAGGCCCACCAGGCGCCCTGTGCAGACCCCTCTGTCTTGCATTTCCCTCCTCTGAGGAAGCAGCAGGGATCTGGCCCCATCTCAGGGCTGGACAGAGCCCACAGGAAGCTGCAGGAGGAGCCCACGGCTGGAAGACCCCGGCTGGGGGGGTCCTTGCGGGTCTGCAGGGACGCAGCCAGACGGCAGCCGCCCAGGGAGGCCCGGACTCCTCCTGCAGCTTCCTGGCCACACCGGTGGCCCGCCTCCAGCTCACCAGGGTGGGAGCAAGAGGCCCGGCTGGCACTGACACTGACCCCAGTGCCAGGCCAACAGGCCGGAATCGGGCCGTGCCAGGCTGTCTAAAGTCCTCCGGTTCAAAGTCCTCCTTTGCTTTTGTCTTTTTAATCCCCTGAGGGGGCAGCCCAGGCCGAGCCGGGTCCCCAGCCGGCTACTCAGTTCCTCGCTCTCTTCCTTCCAACGGAGGAAGGAGCGAGCCTCGAGCCTGTCCCGTTCTCCGCCGTGCCCCAGCAGGTGCTCAGTGTTTGATGATTGACCTTATGGGCTCGGCCTGCAGCTTCTTGCCCAGTGTCAGCCTCCCCTGGATAAGACCCATCCAGTGGGCTTGGCAGGCCTGGTAGTGATTGGCTGGGTGTCCACCGGGAGCCCAAGATGGACAGTGGCCGTGGGACTGCTGCTGAGCCCGAGGGAAGCCCGGACCTCCGGCCTCACGCCCCGCAACGGGACCGCTATGCCAGAGAAGCAAAGGGCCCTTAGTCCTCGGGTTAAAGGACGAGCTGTTCACAGATGACAAACCAGGCCAGGAGGACAGACGTGGGAAGGGAAGTAGGTTTCCAGGCCGGTTCCCCTCGGGCTAGGCAGCACCTCGGAACAAGCCACAGGTCGTGGCCTGAGGCCCTGGCGTCTCGGACCAGCCGGACTCTGATGTACAGACAGACAGCCTCTGCACGACTGTGGCCTCCCAGCCATGGCCGGGTCGTGGAAAGCGCTTCTCCTGGATGCCGGCTTTTCCTCCTCCCATCTCCGACCCTTGTGCCCACAGCAACCTAGAATAACACTGTTCTCCTGCTTGAGCCTCTTAAAACCCTGTGCATCTAAGCGGCCCCTTACCTGGTACTGTGGAGGATTTCGCTATTTTCGGGGGGTCTTCAGGTCTCTCAGCGCTGGACTGCTGCTTCCTTTCCCCCTGCTGGGCGCTACCCACTGGACAGCGCTAGGCGCGTTCTGCGCACAGGCAAAGTATCGGCATCTTCCGGGTGAAGCCTGCGTGTGTCCCGCGTCCCTAAGAAGAGGGCATCTTCTGGGTGAAGCCTGCGGCCGCGCTGAACCCCTGCTCTGCTCAGGCTTTCTGGCTCCAGTCTGTTCACCCTCCGTCCTACTTGAGGAACCGTCTCCATGTTTCTAACCCCTTCAAGTGGCTCAGATCTTTAGCTTTGTCTTTTGTGCAACTGGATTTTCATGTTTCTAAAACCCTAAAAATGAAAAGGAATGTGGAAAGGTGAACCCGTTCACGGTCATCAGATTCGAGTGCAGAATCGCTGGGAGCCCCCCGTGGCATGAACACACGAAGTCCAGCAGCCACACGGGAGCACTCGGTGCTCTCTTCCTTGGGCTCACTTTCCACGCAGGAGCCCTGGGGCCGAGGAAAGGCTTGACTAGACCTGTTTCCTTCCCGGTGCTGCGCTTCTGACAGCCACGGCCCAGCCGCCGGTCCCTGGTTATCCTGTGAGGTCCTGTTGACGTCAGTGTGACGGAACCGAGTCCCTCACAGGCTTCCGTCGCAGCGGGCAGGACGGAGCAGGCGACGGGAATGTGTCCTGGTGTCCAGGACAGTGGCCTGGCCGGGAGTGGTGCCAGAGGAGGACGGTCCGTGGTCAGTCAGGGGCGGGTCCCTGGGGCTCTGGGGCTCCCGCACGGGGTCGCCAGGGACTGCGTGGTGCTGGAGTGGAAGGGTGTCGAGGCCGGCAGAGGGGACCCCGGAGCGCCTCTGCGGCTCTGTAGGGAGGAGGTGGGGCCTGGAGGCTGCAGGGCCAGGGACCAGCGGCCTGGTTGGCATCTGAGCTTTGGTCTCTACGTCCCTAAGAAGAGGGCGATCGCGCCTGTCTCGCCGAGTTGTTGGCAGGGAGCAGAAGAAGGCGTGGGGAAGGGCCGCAGGAACCGTGAAGCGAGACGGCCCAGGACCTGTTGAATTAGTGGGTTCCCAGCCGCCTCCTCAAGGTGTTTCTGCTCCCCATGCAGAGGGAGAGAGAGGGAGGGAGGGAGGGAGGCGGCCTGCTGCCGGGTAGAGCCGGCTGGAAGACGCCCCGTTCCGCTGCGTCTGCCCACCGTCCGCACCTCCCCTCCGCAGGATGCCTGAAGCCCTGGCGCCCCAGCCCGGCCCCTCCTCTCCTCCCGCTTCCTTCGCCTGCAGACCCGAACTGTGCTCCTTGTTCGGGTGCCAGGATCAGGGCAAAGGCCGTCACCACAGCCAGTTTCGGCCCAGCTGGGGAAGTGCTGAAGCTTGGAAAGAATAATGTCAGGCCGATCGTTACCCCTTTGCAGACACCCCTGAAGGTGGTGTGGGCTGTGAACGCCTAGCGCTAGCCCAGAAGCTCTCCCTGAGGGGCATCTAGTGGCCTGGAGCTTGTCTGACCCGTCGAGTCCCCCAGTGGACTTTTCCAGCCCACAGATGGCACAGCCTGCTCTCCAGAGACCCGCTGGCTCTGGCCGTCCGAGCCCCAAGTCGAGGCTCACCGCCCAGGAGTCCGGGACCTGCCGCTCTCCGCAGCCCCCGAAAGAGCCCGCAGGTCCGCGTGGCTTCTGAGCGCACGGAGCCGGGCGAGGGCGGGCGGGAGCTGCTCTCTGTGTCGGGGAGACGGGCGGCTGGGAGCCCCTTCCTGACAACAGCCTGGCGGTACAGATGCCCCTGACACAGCCTACCCGTAGCGACTGACTCCTTATGGCCACGCGCCCTGCCTGACTCTCGGCCATCCTCTCCCGGGCGACCTGGTCTTTTCCAAGGTTTATGTCTCTTTGCGGTTTCGGGGCTGGAACTTACGAGCTTGCATTTGCAAGGCAGGCGCAGCCGCACTGAGCCCCTCGCAGGCCTCTCTGGTCCGGTGCGGCTCACGGAACAAGCCGCGGTCTCTCCGCGGCGCACAACACTCTGTGTACACAGCGCTTCGGCTACACGGACCGTCGGCTCTGCGGTCTTCTGTCCTGTTGACGCTACAGCCCCGAGTGCTACAGCAGCGCCACCAGGGGGCGGTTCCTCGGGCCGTCTCCTTGTCCTGCCTGTTGAGCCGCACGCACCGTGCACAGCTCAGTTAGCCACCAGCTCACCCAACGCCGCGCTCGCAGGAGTGAACTCGGGCCGTTTCACCAGAATGTCGGGGCTGACACGAGCTGGCTGCTCAGCTGCCGAAGAGAACACACGCCGTGCTGCGTGCCGCGGAGAGGAAGCTGGGCGGGTGGGCGGGACGCAGCGAGGCAGAGGCTGGGGCACTGGCCGGGGGGCCCCGCAGGGAGCCCGGGAGCCGGGAGTGCAGCACAAGACGCAGCCAGGGCCGCTCTGCCTCCCCGGCATGGGCGGGGAGCCCTGTGTGCAGCGGGTTCTGCCTCGATGCCCCTGGCTGAGGGCCTCGATCTCTAAGATAACGGCGGGCGCGTTCTGTAATACCGTCGGACTCGGCCCATCTCTGTTATTTCCGCGGGGACAGTAAGCCCTCGGCATCTGTCATGTACTGAAATAGCTGCCCTCTGGTGATCTGGGCAGTACCAGGCATGAACCATCTTGAGAGAACTGAGGAAACAGCCTCTTCAAACCCTTTTTTTAAAAAAAAATTTTTGATTATAATTTTTGAGGCATGGTCTTGCTAGGTTGCCCAGGCTGGGGACCCTCCTGCCTCGGCCTCCCAGGTGCCTGGCTCTCCAAGACCTTGCAGGACGACCCAGATGCTCCTAGTGCCTTCCTCCACCTCCCGGCACTGTGAGGCCCACGGGCTTCTCTTCCCCGAGGTGTGGGGATCCGCCTTGAAACCCACCCTTTCTCTGTCCCAGTTCTTCAGATCTCAGCGCCAAAGGCGCTTCTCCAAGAGCACCTCCTTTGTGCCATTAAAAATAATCGGCGAGAGGGACGACGTTCCAGGAGGTCGGGCATGGTCCCCCACTCCGGCGTCTCCCAGCCCCTAATCGCGGGCCACTGTTCTTTTTTTTTTTTTTTTTTTTTTTTTTCTGAGACAGGGTCTCGCTTTGTAGTTCAGGCTGGCCCTGAGCTCACTATGTAGCCCAGGCGAGCCTGGAACGCAGCAATCCTCCTGTCTCTGCCTCCCGAGTGCTGGGATGACAGGCGTGAGCCACCACGCCCGGCAGGGGGGCTTGTTCTTAATACAGGGAAGGAGGATCACTCCGCCCACACGGCTCCGCCCACGCGGGACTCGGAAAGCACTGGTGGGGGCACCCTCTCTGGCCGCACTCCTCCCT
>PVIC010035216.1:0-19167 GCA_004025085.1 Thryonomys swinderianus | reverse complement strand
TATTTTAAAGTATTCTGAATGTAATGTTTAATTATTTATATATTTATGTGGAATTAGGTTTTGTAGGCCACAAGGAAATAGGCCTCTTGTCTTTTCTAAACTTTGTGATTTTAGAGATAATATTGAAAACACAAAACTGAAATTATAAAGCCTTGTATATGGTTATTATTGGTCTTACCTGTGTTGATACATATAAGACACTTGACACACACTGTACCTGTTTACTCAGAGTACAAGTATTCTAGCTGCGAATTAAAATCATTTCACTGGATTCTCACCTTCCTCTGAGACAGTTCTAATCTACTCTCTTTGAAAAACAAGCATGGTGAAGGTCAAATAGCTTGAGTAGACTTCACAGGTAGTAAGTTAGGAGTATGACTCAATGTTCTCTGCACCTTTCACTGACTGTGCACTTTCTACTGACTGTGAGGACATGAATTAACCAGAGAGTATTTTCATTGGTAGGTTTTTCTAGAAATCTCTAAAATTGAGTGAAATAGGTAAAAGAATGGATCACTCCTACTTGGCAATAGTGATATCTGCTTTACCTACTCATCTCCACTAAATAAAAATGAATGAAAAACAAAAATAAAATGCATATACATATTGTTTGAGAAACAGAAAATTAAAACAGAAATGTTAAAATTGTGTTAAACTGCTTATTCATAATGAAAACAAATTCACGTTGCCATTGTGTTTCAAAAACTCATGCAAGAAGTCTAAAAATATCAAGAGGTAGAATGTGCTGCTATATGCATATGTATGGTTTATATAGACTTTTTTATTTTTATGCATTTATGGTGAGATTAAAAACATGGTATGATGCTCTTTCAATCTGGATTTATGTATTTAAAAAGGAATATCACTTTAAATATGCAGTTATATGAGAAATAGTTGTTATAGATTAATATCTGGGAAAGACAAAAACGCTGTAGGTAGCTATAAATGTCACAGTATTTCAATTATAGTGTATCTGAAATCACACTAAGACATATGCTTTGATAATTTCCCATCAGTTTCAACCATGCTAACATTTTGTAATTCCATGGCTACTTAATTTAAAAAGACATACCAATTTTAAAGAATATTTTGCTTAAATACCTCAATACAATTTTAGAAAGACAAATATACAACAAAGAACGAATCCTAAGCACCTGTTTTAAGAAACTTTTGCTATCAACTGTGGTGTTCTAGAATTTTTCCATGTCTCTTGAGAGTCGACTAGCAGGTCCAATTAAAAACAACTAATAAGAAACCAGCTTATACAGGACTGTTTATTGAGTTGTTTTTGTTTGAAATGACAATTAAAATGATTTCACAATAACTCCAGATACCTAGTATTTCTGGCGTCTTGAAGTACATATTTACTGAAAATGGCAAGAAAATTATATCTTTTGTTTTAAGAAACAAACCGGCAGTTTATTTGGTTTTAATTTAAAACCAGCAGCGAGATTACTGAGAACGTGTTAAGTTTTAAAATTAAAAGTAGGGTGTCTTCTTGTAGACCCCGAAATTACTTTTCTTAAGGATCAAGACTGGTAGAAAAATCACCCCTATTTTTAATAATTTCAAAAATCCTCTAAATCGTGCATGCCTATGAAAAAGCGAGTCATCATTAATTGGCATCATACCTGAGGATCGCTGGGGATTTTTAAAGGTTTGATCTGTTGCTTCCACTTAGTTACCTCACAGTGTCACAAAAAGCCGCTTTTTTCTTTTTTAGGCGGCAAGGTGAGTTTAAGAGCCATTTGTTTTCCGAGCCCTTTTCGGAGAGGATCACTTTGACAAGTTCTATTTTAAGTCGCGCCCTTGTGAGCAGGTGTCAGCCTCTTTCGCGGCCGTAGAAAAAGAACAGTTACACTCCATCCGAATCCTTCCCAGGCTATGCAGAACCGTACCTCCCGGTGCGTTTTTCTGCTTTGCCAGACAGACACTTTTCCTTTGGGAAATTTCAGGCAGGGCAGGCGGACAGGACCGTGAGGAAGGGTAAAAAGGGGCAGGAAAAGGTTGTCAGCCACTCCCCTACCTTACCATGTACGTGGCCCTGGCAGTAGCAGAAGCTGGATGTAAACTGCGAAGATGACGAACCTCCTCCTAGCAAAAGGGCAGACACTAGAGGAAAGGAGGCGGTGGCGGCCAAGGCAAGACACGCACACTGTGTCTTGATCCACAGGGAGAATCTACCCTCAAGGGAACAGCACAAGGAAACCACCACCCGCTCCGCCTCTGCCAGCTCGCCCCAGTGTCTCGCACCCGTCCCCGTGCACCTGCTCACCTGTCTCTCAGCTCCGCAGCTGGGGGAGGAACAAGGGGCGCCGGGGAAGGTGGGCGGAAGGAGCAAGAGGGCCGGGCGTCGGAGGGGGTGCAGCGCGGACTCCGCCCCCCCGGAGGCTCTGCGCAGGCGCAGTGGCCGCTACCGCAGGCAGGGGGCGGCAACATGGCGGCGTGAGCGGCGGCGTCGGGGCTTCACAACAACAGTGGCGCCCGTAGCAGCGGCGGCGGCGGCGGCAGCATTCCTAGCGTCGGCCACTGCCTGAGCTCCAGCACCGGCCAGCGCCGCGGCCGGCCGCTCGCGCCCCAGGGCTTTTCCGAGGAGCGGCAGCATCTCCGCGGGGGGCGGGCCGGGCCGGACGGACCGGGAGGGGGAGAGAGTGGAGCCAGCGGTGGCGGCACAGCTGCTGGGCGGGCACTGGCGCTCGCCGGGCAGCAGTGAGCGGCGCCGCCACCGCGGGGAATAAGCTTGAGAATTCCCCGCCGCCTCTACCGGGAAGGGCGCCGGCGCGGGCCGGGTGGAGGCGCAGGCGGGGAGCGGGCCCGGCGCCGCGGCGCTGGTGGATGCTGGGGCTCCGAGGCGACGGCCGGGGGGCGGGGGCCGAGCCAGGTATAACGGTGCCCGCGGAGACAGCGCCGCGGCTCTTCCCTTCTCCTCGGGAGAGGCCCCAATGGCGAGCGAGAAGCCGGGCCCGGGCCCGGGGCTCGAGCCTCAGCCCGTGCCCGTGGGGCTTATCGCCGTCGGGGCCGGAGGTGGAGGCGGCGGAGGCGGAGGCGGGGGCGGCGGGATCGGGGAGCTGAGGGGGGCGTCCGGCTCCGGCTCGGTGGTGCTCCCCGCGGGAATGATTAACCCTTCGGTGCCGATCCGCAACATCCGGATGAAATTCGCAGTGTTGATTGGACTCATACAGGTCGGAGAGGTCAGCAACAGGGACATCGTGGAGACGGTGCTCAACCTGGTAAGGGAAAAGGGGTGCACTCGCTCTGCCTCCCCACCCCCACCCCCTTGTCCCCGAGCCTCCCCTCCCCACTCCGCCACCCGCTGGGTCACACGCGCGGCGCGGCGCGTCCCTGGGAGCTCGGCTCGCTGGGCCGGTGTTGCCCAGCGGGTGACCTGCCTGCGCACTACCCAAACCACGCGCCACTCCTTCCTCTCTTCAGGTCCTCTCCTGCCACCTGAGCACGGTGCCCAACTTAAGACCGCCTCTGTCACTTCTCGTGACTACGAGTAAATCGGTGCTGCTGAGAAGGTTTGGGGTCGCCCTTAGAGTTTAAAGGAGGCCTCCGTTCTCAGGAGGTTTTTTTCTCCGACACTCTTAATTGTCCGTGCGTGGTGCCGCTCTCTGAGGCTGACTGTCGTGCTGTGCCCCTGGAGCCTAAATTCCCTCGTGCTACTGAGATGTGAGAAGCGCATTAGGTCCAACTTAAGCAGCTGGGGTGTGATGTTTTCGAGGGAGGAGGAAATTGATGCAGTTTTGCATCTGTCTTTATGTTCTGAGCCTGTGATGGAGAGGGTTGTGCCGGTACCCACCTCCACCCCCATCTTTTAGGCAGCCTTCCCTTCTTTGTAATACGGCCCTGAATGTGCTCATCTCTTAGTCATTTTCGGGCATGTGCATACAAAGTGTTAAAATGCGAGGGCATCAAATCATACAGGTTGGTTTCTATGGTTGCCTCCTGGTGTGTGGCATATGGATAAAGACTAAAGGAAAGAAAGATCGTAATGCAGCCGAAGGTTTTGGTTTCTTTGATGATAAAGAGTTACTGCAGGACTGTGTATGACTTAATGTTTTGCGCTATCTAGAGAGAGGCTAAAAAGCATCCAAAACGACAGGAAGAAAGGAGGAAGAAATAAGGAGAGGAGGATCATAAATAGAGCATAATTAAGAGTAGTTCATTTTTTAGTGCTATGTAAGTGCCCCCTCCCCCAGCAAAGCTTTTAAAACAGTTTCCTCTGCAATGTATAAGCTTGGCATACTGTAAGGCTGGGTTTTGGAGAGTGAGGTGTAAATCAGGAGCAATCAGTTGACCATTGCATTTGATATGGAGTTATAGGAATATAAAAATATGCTTGCCAGGGATTTTATAACACTTATGTAGTCTGATTTTTCCCATGAGCAATTTTTTTTTTTTTGATCCCTTGGAAAACTGAAAGAAAGCTGCAGCTATGGCAGTGGTGCCCTGAGACATGGCTTAGATAATGTGAATGAACTTCTCAGATATACAGAAAAGTTTTGTTTTTCTTTTTGATTGTGTGTTTAGTCAGAGATTATTTGTCCTTAGGTTATTGCTTTTTAAATACAAAACACCTTTCTACTCTTGTTACCCTTCAAATAAATCACCAGAAAAAAATCAGTTTTAATTTGGAGGGAATGTCACCCCCTTTTTATGACCAATTATTTTCACAACATTAGTAGAGATAGAGGTTTTTCTTAGGGCGTTTTCCTTTTAAACTCTCTGAAAATAGAAAGTCAGAGCTAGTCTTTTTTTCTTTTTAAAATGAAAGAGACGAAATCTCAAAAATTAAAGTTAGTGTGGTAGCTGGTCCTGCACATCAATATATTTAAAGGAACACATTTTAAGGACTTTTCCCTTCAGCTTTTCTCTAAGCAATACCATTTTTACTTTAGATGATGGGATAATAGTGTTTGTACTCTAGTACACTTTAACCTGAGAGAGGCAGTCCTGCTTTCACCAGCTGGAAACTGATTTGACTATGTAGCCAGTTTGGACTTTGCAGTATGTGCTGCATGAGTTCTTAACAGATGGGGTTCTTTAGATACAGGGTAAGCTATGAATGGAAGTGAAATATTTCTCTTCAGGTAAAAGGAAATTTAACTCCACAGTGCAAAGAATATCTACCATGACATATGCAAGTATCATTTTAGATAGTATCTTTATTGCTATGCTTAAGATTCTTTAAGTATAGTAGTACTGAAGCAATACATCCTACAACCCACTTACTTACAATCTGTACAAAACTTTGTACCTGCATTAATTTTTGGAATATAAAAGTTTACAATGTCTTTTTACATATTTTAAGTGTTCAACTGATTTTTAAATACAAACTTTTTGAGGCAAAGAATAAACAACAAAAGGTGATGTTTATTATTAAATCACTAACTATAGTAATTGTAGAATATAAATTAATCATTTGAAGTGTGGTAATTCTTGATTATAGGTTTACGGCATTATTGTTCAGAAATACAATGAAAATGTCATGTGAAAGTTTAAATAGATTCTCAAAAATATGTTGAAAATACTAACCGTTACAAAAAAGCTACAAAACTTAATTCTATTTACTAGCAAAATTAATAAAATTCGTTTAGGTTCCTGTGTGACTTGTTACAGGTTGGAACATATTATTTCTAAAATGAACTTTTTTCCAGTCTTAATTTTAAGTGCTATAGGAAATATAAGGTGGAAATAGTGAATTCTATTACAGTGCCCTTTTTGTCAGAAAAGAAAGGAACTGAGACTTGAAAAACTAATGTTTTTACTTTAAACAGTACCTCTCGTCGTAGTTATCTTTGTCAACAGTTTTTTCCTGTTCATTCTTCCTGTATATCATAAAAATACTGATAGTTTTTCATTTTTATTTTATACTTTCCTTGGATCCAAATTAAAAGTTTTGCAGACCAAAGATTAAATATGGAGTAAAATGTAGGTTTTCTCCAATACAACTGTGGCTTTTGTTGGCCAGAAGTAGAGATCCATTTCTACTACTCAAGTGGATTGTGGGAGTTTGGTAGAGAATTGCCATTATACTGAGAAATAAAATGAATGGTTTTATTGTAGAAGCACATTATTTTATATAATGATATTATATTTGTCTTACAGCATTCACGTGTGGTGTGGAGAATATGAGGAAAATGAATAAATTAGTTTTTAAAATAACATTGAGATGAGAGTATATTTCCAGGGATTTTACATTATAGCTCTGCTGTTAGGCTGATCATCAAGCTTTGGCTTTAGGAGGAATTATTTAATGTAGCACTTTAAGAAAGTTAATTATGTTAAAGAGATTTTTTTTGGTTGACATTCTATTGTAAAGCAGGCACACTAATCTATTGCTTCCTTTGTAAAGACACTTTACACACATTTATGTAAGGTTTCTCCTAGAAATTGAAAGAAATTCTATTTAGATATCATTATCATGGGGATCAAGCTCAGGACCTTGTACTTGCAGGGAGGCGCAGCTCCACTGAGCTATATCCTTGGCCCTTTATCACAGATTTGAATGTAAAAATAAACTGTTAGAAAGATTAAATAGCAGACTAATTTTTTTCTTAATGAAAATTCTTAATAGGGCTTTTCAATAGCTGTTTTATATTTGTATAACAATACCAATTATAGATTTTAATTATAGGCTTGTAGATTTTATTAATGGAGGACTGAATTCATGAATTTGTAGGATTTTTTTTCATGAATTACTGTGAGATTTCTTTATACCATCTCTTTATAGGGAATAGTATTCTAAATCTGTTTTTATATTCTAATTGTGATGCCATTTACTATACTGAAAGCATAAAAAGATACTTTGAAGGTATTTTGTGGACTAAATTATTCTTTCAGTGTATTAATCTTAGCATTTTTCTTAATAGTGAAATTTTAAGTTGTATTTTGTACTTGTATGTGACAATGACTCCTCTTCCTTGGTCTTTTCATCTGAAGGTTAATAGAATAATTTTTATTTTGGTGATGTTTAGAGTGTCTCAGAAAAGAATGTTTTGCATTTGAATTGAATTTACAAAAATTAAAAAAATAAATTCAGTTCACCTACCATCTAGGGAGTCTCATGATATTCCTTAATACTATTCAACTCACCCATATTTATATTAAAAGCATTGTGTTTTAATTTATGCTGACACATAAGCCTTTTCTTATTAGCTTGTGTATCTTATTCTTGCTATTGATAATGGAACATTAATTTGTATGTGTTAGAACTTGCAGTATCTTAAGGATTTTTGATACTTTGTACAGAAATATTAATATAGTAACTAAAATAATATTCCATGGCCTATGATCAAATTATTATGAATTTAAAATAAATATTTTGTATATTGGTAGTCACTAGTATTTTAGTTATTTGTGTTTTTCCTCTTAGACTGTGAAGTCCATGGGGTTATGAGCTGATTTTTTATGTATATATATATATATATATTTTTTTTTTTTTTTGAGACAGGGTCTCGCCTTGTGGGTCTGAGCTCACTATATAGCCAAGGCAAGCCTTGAACTCAGCAATCCTTCTGCCTCTGCCTCCCAAGTGCTGGGATTACAGGTGTGAGCCACCATGCCCGGCTGTATTCATTTGTTTTTGTTTCTAGATCTTGAGTAAATTACGTGCATTTTGAGTATGCAGCATACCATTGTTGGGCAGTAATAATTAGGACCTAGTTTTGTATATGTGCTGCCGAAGCGAGCACTAGGACCTAGTTTTGAAATTATGTTTAATGGTATATTCCAGATCCTGGATATTAAATTAGACATATAAATTTAATATATTGCTTATTTTAAAAAGTGTGTGTTGAATATATATGTGTATATATGTATATATATGTGTGTGTATGTCATCTATGTTAAATACTACCACATATGTAATGTTATTTTTAACTAGCACCCGAGGATAAGTAGGAATTTGATTAAAAACCTTTTCAGTAAAACTACATGGATGATAAATATAAGCACATAACAAACTTTGTATTACTATTATTATTATATTTTTTTATTTTGAGACAGGGTCTTGCTTTCTAGTCCAGGCTGGCCCTGAGCTCACTATGTAGCCCAGGCAAGCCTCCAGCTCAGCAGTCCTCCTGCCTCTGCCTCCCAAGTGCTGGGATTACAGGTGTGAGTCACCACACCCTGCACTGTGGTATGTGGTATTGATTGCTGGTGGGTGTGAGTCACCACGCCCAGCATTGTATGTGGTTACCAGGATCGAACTCAGGGACTTGCGCTTGTGAGGCAGGCGCTGGAACCACTGAGTTAAATCTCTGGCCCCACAAACTTTGTATTATTAACAAAGAAAACAATCACTGAATAGACATTGTAAAAAAATTGTTAGCATTTGTCATTACCAAGAACAATGGGTTTCTCTTTTGTCAGTTTAACATATTTTTCCTTTTTTGAAATGTTACCTCATTTCAAAGTGGTTTATTTGATAAACCACCCACCTACCGTGCTTAGTTTAGCTGCTTTAGGTGGGTTGTCCTTAGTGCCTGCCTGCCTTCACGAGTGGCCAGAATCATTGTTCAGGGATGAACATCTACCTAGAGGAGTTGCAGAGTCAGTTCAAGAACTTGTGCTGGAACTCCTGTTTGAGATGCTCAACAGTTAGACTCTGTCTAAAGCTATAGTGCCTGACTTAGACTTCGATCAAGGATGAAACTAAGAGTAAGCAATGGTTTCTTAATTCTATCAGAGTTCCTGGAGTTTGTGCCCAGAATGAGTATCTTCTAATCATTAAATGTGCTCCCTTTTAAAATATATTATTATTTTTACAA
The DNA here is from genome assembly GCA_004025085.1 of Thryonomys swinderianus. Taxonomy (NCBI): domain Eukaryota; kingdom Metazoa; phylum Chordata; class Mammalia; order Rodentia; family Thryonomyidae; genus Thryonomys; species Thryonomys swinderianus. The sequence goes on along the minus strand of PVIC010035216.1, from coordinate 10,393 downwards.
GTTTCAGGTCAATTGGTTCTGATATTGATACTGCTATCCTCTAGCAGTTCTTTTTCAAGAATTATAGAACAGCCATTTAAATTGTCAACTGTGGTATCTGTCTGTGAAATTACTGAGGCTGCAATTTTAGAGATGGTAGAATCTTGCGGCCACTCCTTGGGGCCTTTGATAATGTCTTATAGGAACAACTAGCTTTGGTAAAAGCTGACATGCATGAAGGGAGAGAGGAAAGAAAATAGATTATAAGTAAGAATCTTTTCTGCCTGTGGCTGCTGTCTGAGAATCAGAATGTTAATATTTTGCAAGTTGGGAGGTTCATTCTTTTACTCCACGTTAACGTTAAAATTAAGTAACGTTTGAATTATGTAAGTTCTAATTTGTAGGTTTATCCCAAGAATCTCATGTAGTTTATGCCTAGCCTTCAGACCAAGGAACAATGTATTAGTAAAGAGCTTTATACTGGGCAGTAGCCAGGAAAAAAGGGACAGAAGAGCCGTGCTTTCTCACTCAGTTTATTGTTTCAGTTGCTTCAAGGAAGATTGTTATGCTTAGAGTTCAGGGGAAGAGAGTATTGGGAAAACATTTTGTTCTGAGACTAAAGCTTAAAAACTGAAATGTAAATTGCCATATCATGGCAAGATCTGTAGTTTTGATTGCTAATTCAACCTGTTGACTGAAGTAGACGACTAGCCATTTACTTATGTTTTAGGGAAGTTTTACTTCAAGAGAAGCCTCAAACTTCAATACTCAAAAGCCTGTGTTCTTTTACATCCAAAGCAATTCTAAGTTTCTGAAGTAGGCTGCCAAGGCAGTGTGGTTTCTGGAAGGGAACTCTCCCATGGCCACAGAATAGAGTGGAAAAGTGAGGTCTTCTGATGTGGTAGGAATGAATGCTTTCAATTTGATTGGACAGGGAGCTCTTGCTACTCTCAGGATGGACTGGGGTATAGTGGATAGAAATAAGATACATAACTAGCTTTCACTTAGTGACCATTCTTTGCTTTACCTTTATTTATTCTGAGTTGGTTGTTATTTGTGTTCTTTTTGGTTGTATGGTAAGTATAAGAAGTATAGTTAAATTTATTATGTAGTTATATATAGTCAGGTATCAGGTATCACCAAAAATTATGCAATTTATATTGAAGAATAATAAAAATACAATATTTTCAGTCTTGTCCCTATTTGCAGATATTCTACATTGTGTTCATTGTTTGGTTTTCACCCAGTGGTAAGGTGGTGAATACATTTTCTGTTGTAGCTGAGATGGTAGCATTCTTAAGCATTTTTTTTTTTTTTTGAGACAGGGTCTCACTTTATAGTTCAGGCTGGCCCTCAGCTCACTATGTAGCTCAGGCAAGCCTCGAACTCAGCAGTCCTCCTGCCTCTGCCTCCTGAGCTCTGGGATTACAGGCGTGAGCCACCATGCCCAGCACTGTGGTATGTGGTATTGATTGCTGGTGGGTGTGAGTCACCACGCCCAGCATTGTATGTGGTTACTGGGATCGAACTTAGGGCCTTGTGCTTGGGGGTCAGGCACTGGAGCCACTGAGCTAAATATGCAGCCCCAGCATGTTTATTAAAATGCTGTTTGGAAATAAATGAATGTATAATGTGAATGGCGGGATAGGGCTAGATGTCATGAATTTCAGTTGGTTGTGGATGCCTGACAGTTCTTTTGGCAGTTAATAGTTTTAGATTTTCTGATGTTTGTTTGAGGAATCATTCATACTGTAGTCTTCATTTTTATACTTTGGAGCTTCCCTGGACTGTTCTCTGATTTCTTGAACCAAACACAAAAACTGATACTTGGCTCTTCAATGACAGATACTGGTGACAAAATTTAGCCGCACTTTCCAGACAGCTCAGTAACTTTCATTGCTGGAGAAAGTAAAAAGTGCTTTCTGCTAGGATTGTTACCAGTATTAGAATATGAGTCTAGACTTTACTGGCAGTTTGCCAGGCAGCACCTGCTTGAAATTGGATTTACCACAAAAGGACATAGAACCAAGAGATGGATGGCTGAGGCACCTTTGGGACCCTTCAAGTCAATTGTATCATCAGACATTCAGGGGACTAAGCTTGTACATTGCCTGTTTTGCCTGAGTATCTTATTTCTGTCCATTGTGCCTTAGAGATCAGAAATATTCTAAATTAAAATGAAAAGCCTTAGAGAATTATTATTGGAGAAATCATAATTGTTAACTTGTCAGAGGACTTAATACATTTCAAGAAAAAAATGTGGTTAATTAACGTCATATATTCACCTTGACTAACAGAACATAAGGCAAGAGGATGATAATGAAAATAAAAAGAAATGACCATTGTTTGCTGGGGAATGCTAAAGCCATTTTAAATCCTGTTGTCATGTAAGTTGTTACAGCTGTTCTGAGTGACAGGTTAGCAATGTGTATGAAGAACTGTAAAGAGATTTCTGTCATGAATATTTTTTTTTTAAATGAGTGTCTCACTTTGTGTGTCAAGCTGTCTCCAAACTCACTGAGTAGCCCAGGCTAGCCTCTAAATTGAAGCATTCTTCCTGTCTCTGCTTCCTGAGTGCTGGTTTATAGGCAGGTGCCACCATGCCTAGTTATGTCATTCATCTTTGGTTCTCTAAGGTAGGGAAAAATTGCTTGAGGATTAGTATGAGAGTTACAGTAAATATTCAAAGGGTAATGGGTTTTGGGGTAAATAATGAAGAAAGAAAAAAGTTGGTAGAAAAGAAAGGAAACAGTGCTTGTGTATATAGGTGTGGGAGGAAGTAGGGTGGGTAGGGGAGGGGGAAAAATCAGAATTAAGTTGTGTCATATGTTGGTGCAAATTCTCAATGTGAAGTGTAATTGTGATGCTTATGTATAATGTACCAATAAAAATGTAATTTTATGATACAAGGTAATCGACAACCTAAGTGTAGAACAGTCCAAAAAAAATTATGTCCACATTGGGGATAGCATACAGAAATTAAAATTTTATGTGCCTAAGTTTGCTTATGGGGTAGGTATATCATAAGGGTATTGTGCAGATAAAATATATCAATATGTAAAGTGCTTGGTACATAGCTAGCTTTAAGACTTACAGCTGTGATTTTTATTTGTGTCTTAATCTTGTGGATTGTCTGATCATAAAAAATAAATAGCTAAAGCAGCTGTCTTATTTTAAAGTATCTGATCCTGTTGAATCTGTTGGGGAGAGTATCTCAGATACTTACTGGTCATGATTTGCCAGTGAAGCATGAAAGAGCTGTTCTTCTAAATCTAAGACTTTAATAGGGCTTTGCATAGTCTTCCTAATTTCCTACTTGAGGAGGAGGAAATGGGAGGGAATAGACATGAGATAACACAAGTTCCTATGCCTGGAACCCACTATATCTTTTCTTTCCTTATGTGGTTAAATGTGGGACATGAATGCTGATCCTAGGCAAATAATACCTCCCTCTGGGAGTATTTACTTAAACATTTAGGACAATACTTGGATAATAAACCTATGGGGCAAGTTAGAGGATTAAAGATCAGTTTTTTGAAGAAAATAATGCTATTTTATATTTTAATCACTATTAATTATTTACAGTGTACCTGTGAACTGAGTTGCATCATCTAATTGTCAGAGTAACCCCCTTTTTAGTTCAAATAATTCTTTCTTTACAGATAAATCCAGAAACTTAGGTTGCAGGTAATGTGAAATTAGACAAGGTTATCTGTGTACTGAATAGCAGAGCTGAACTCATCTTCAGATTCAAAAGTCTGCTTCTTTATTATTAAGTAAAATGTCACTACTTATAAACTGTTCTAAAAGCAACTTTGTATAAAAAAAATGACGTTGGGGAGGAACCAGCAGCCTCTGTGAGTTGAGTCTGGTTCAGAAGTACTTCTCAGAGGGGACTCAAAACAAACTGTTTAGAGGGTAAAACTGAATGCAGGACAGTTGGATGGATTTGTAAACAAAAGTGATTTGCCAAGGAGTATGTTGTGAGCTATTTATTTTTGATTTATTTATTTAGACAGGGTCTCACTTTGTACCTCAGGCTGGTCCTGAGCTATGCAGCTCTCTCTGTGAGTTCAGACAAGCCTTGAATTCACAGCAGTCCTCCTGCCTCTGCCTCCTACGTGCTGGGTTTACAAGCTTGAGCCACCACACCTAGCATTGTGGTGTGTGGTACTGATTGCTGATGGGTGTGAGTCAACATGCCCAGTATTGTTGTATGTAAATACTGGGGATTGAACTCTGCACCTTGCCCTTGGAAGGCAGATGTCTAATCACTGAGCTAAATCCGGGCCCTATTTTTGAATTTTGAGGAAAAATTGATTGTATAGTATTATATAGGTACCTGGATTTTAATTTTATACATTTTTACTACATGAAATGTGGATGCTTTTAAAGCACTTGGACCCAGAATAATAGCATAAAAATGGTTTGGTGATTTTCTTGTTATATGTTATGTATGACTATTTGAGCAACTATGTATACCATATTTGCTTGAATATGAATATATGAATTATAAGAGGAATTATCCTAAGGTCAACATAATGTCATTTCCAGTAATTGTGAATACCTCTCAGTTTATTAAAGTAAAGCAAACATTGACTAGTAGAAAGTTTTATGGAACTGTAAATGTACAGATATGTCTCCCCTTAGCAAATACATTTATTTACTGAGTGTGGTAACTTGCAGTTTATTTAAAAGTATATAAATACTTCTACTATTATTTACATCTTTGTCACATTTGTGAAGGCAGTTGGGATTTAAACATTGGACTTGGTTTCATGCATTATGTTTTAAATATCCTTTTCTAATTTCTTTGAAGTAAATGGGGACTTACTCCACTATAATAAATGAAGTATGATTAAGGTTATTGGGATTGTTGAAGGTTGCAAAGCTGCTTAATTGCAGAGAGGACACTGAAAACTGGATCTTGATTTCCAAGATATTTAATATTTAAATATACTATAACTTTTGAAAGTGTATGATAGCAAACTATATTTATTTAATCCATATATATTAGGCATTATGCTAACCATATGACTTGAGGTAATCTTAGTGACTCAGCTTGATCTACAATGTAAAATCTTCAATCAAAAATAAAAAAGCCTTTGTCTTTCCATGTTAAGACTAATACCTTAAAGAAGTGTTTCACCTCTAAATGTATAAATATTTTGTGTAAAATGTCAGATTTATTTCACTGATTTTTTTAGAACTTGTTCACCCTTTTGCTATCCTTGATATTAAGTAAATTATTGTTTAGTTTAGGATATAGGAGATAATGCAGGTTTTTTTCTGTTACATTGAGTGTTATTTAAAATAATTACATTTTTTTCAGCCACCATATTCTTTGACTTTTTGCCTAATAAAACCACTGCTCCTGTTTCTAGACTTAGCCCTTATCATCTGTTTGATACCTTTTCTTATATCCCTCTGTAAGTTACTTTTCTGATCCTGTGCTCTCTCACAACCTTATGTACACACCTCAGATTCTGCACATTCTACTTTATTTGTTATATTTGTCATATTTAATAATTTGTCAAATTTCCCCAGAGATTTTGAATCTTATTCATCTTAATATCTTGAGGAGTTAGCATAGTATCTGGCATTGTATGTTATCTGGTAAACTTTTCTCCCTAGGGGCATTTTCTTGTTATTGTTTTTTACCCTAGGTACCTCTGGTTATGTGGTACTTGAGTACAAATCTTTTCTTTCCAGGTTTTGCTAATTCTTATAATTTCTGTGTTTGCCACTTGCTTTAACATTATAGTTCATTTGTTTTTGAGTGGAAGGGCAAGATATGTAGGTGTATTTATGGAGGGCTCATGTTTAAAGAGTTGTGATGTCTGGAGCGCTATGAATAGCTTATCACTTGCATAGGTGAGGAAATTGAGAGCCAGGGTTTAAGATCCTACAGTCTTACAGAGTCTAGATATTAACACACAAAAGTTCTTTGACCTGACCCAGCCCAGCATCTTTTTCTTTTTTTATTTTGTTGACACTAGTTCTACTTTGATTTACCTTGTGTAAGTTTTTGGTTTACAACTTTAATATAGAAGCAGTTTTTTTTTTCTTGAGCAGGACTAGAATAAATTGTTGGCTAAATAATTTACTATAGTGTATGATCTAATGTAGTGGGTTCTTTTTTTTTGGTCAGAGTTAAGATACTCATTGGCTATGTTAAAAAAGTTTCATACGTGCTCGCTTCGGCAGCACATATACTAAAAAAAGTTTCATAGCCGGGCGTGGTGGCTCACGCCTGTAATCCCAGCACTTGGAGGCAGAGACAGGAGGATTGCCGAGTTGGAGGCTTGCCTGGGCTACATAGTGAGCTGAGAGCCAGCCTGAACTACAAAGCGAGACCCTGTCTCAAAAAAAAAAAAAAAAAAAGTTTCATAGTACCTGGTAATAACTCAAAGTTCAGCATAGATAATGGAAGACTAAATAGGTAACTTACAGAGATATAAAATAATGTTGCAAAGCAATAAATAAAATGTTGGGAGAATTAATCCTGTGGAGATTGACATTGCTTGTGGGATTCCAGGAAAGCATCGTTGGGTAGTTTCATACTTACTGTTCTTAATGCTGAGACAAAATACCTAACTAAAAATTTCTTAGCCCAGGTTAAGAGAAGGAACATTTATTTGGCTTTCAGTTTTCAGAGGTTTCAGTCCACAGTTGGCTGGCTCCAAGGAAGGTTGGCATGAGAAAGGGGCATTGCAGAGAAGAAACAGTTCATGGCAGATAGAATACCGCAAAAACACTCAAGGGAAAAAAGTGACCATAGCATTTTATTTTTGCCCCTTTTTATATTTTATCTAGACCACCAGGATTAGGGTGGTGCCACATCAGTCAGTGGATTGGTTAGGTAATCACACACCCTTAATCCCAGCATCATGCACTCTAGATTCAGTCACCTCTGAAAAAGCCTCATCTATGACTACATGAGGACATCAAGACAAGCCATAACAGGCAGTGACTTGTGAACTAGGTTTTCAAGAACAAGTAATTGTTTTCTAGGAGAAAAGGGCAGTAATAGAAAAGCTTTCTACAAATGACATTGTTTGGATGAGGGCAGAAAAACAGGAGGAGTCTTTTTGTTTCCTCTGTTGCCAACTCTATAATAAATGAGGATAACATTATTTCTTCTTGCAGAAAAGATATTTTGATGTTTTTAGTAGTATTTTTTAGTGTATTCATTGACTTTAAATGACTGGTGTTTAAAGTTTTTTTTTTTGCTTTAGTCTTAGGTTTATTGAGGGGCAGTAGTAAAGTTTATTTGCTCTCAGTGTAGGGTATCTCATTTGCAGCCACTGAGATTTCTGAACTGTGGACTCAAATCAGGAGATAATGAGAAAATATATAGTGAATGTTTAAATTAAAATAATTTATTACAGTAAAAGACACAGTACCATTAATCCTTCCTCCCTGTACTTTGAACACACTTAACTCATTATTTTTCTACTTCCTTAGACAGTTCTGAAATGTTTACCTTTCAGGGTCATTTTGGCTTTGAGAAAATTTCCAGAAGTTATACAGTGCATATCTGGTGAATAAGGTATATGAGAATACTCTGTAATGTTAATATTTTATTAATCTTCCTTTTTATTATTTGCCTTTCCATTGACTGGCACCCAGCATCAGTATTCATTATATTTTTGATCATACCTTGTAAAGTCAGTATGATGGATGACTTCTGAACTGCTTCAGAGAGTGACAAAGGTGGCACGTGTGTTCAAGCAAAGTGGAGTATTTTGGGTGATTATAATGGCAGTGTGTCTTTTACTGTAATAAATTAAAAATATTCACAACATATTTTATTAACTTCTTTATAACTTCTTTATATTTTATTAGCTGAGAGCCAAATAAATAATTAACACAATATATTTTATTAGCATACACACACACACACACCAGAAGTATATAAAGTATATATAAAGATTGACACACTTATGAGGACTGAGAATTTGCAAGTTGTTTACTTTAGTGAGTTGGAAATCAAGGGCTGCTGATTGTACAGTTCCAGTGCATCCAAAGGCTGTAGAAACAAAAGACCCAACAGTGTAAATTCTTTTTTTTTTTTTTTTTTTTTTTTTTTTTTTTTTTTTTTTTTTTTTTTTTTTTTTTTTTTTTTTTTTTTTTTTTTTTTTTTTTTTTTTTTTTTTTTTTTGAGACAGGGTCTCACTTTGTAGCTCAGGCTGGCTCTGAGTTCACTGTGTAGCCCAGGCAAGACTCGAATGCAGTGATCCTCCTGTCTCTGCCTCCTGAGTGCTGGGATTACAGGCGTGAACCACCACGCCCGGCAACAGTGTAAATTCTAACCTCAACAAGTGGCAGGAACAAGACCAAAGGAAAGATACAAGGAGGAGAAGGCCAATGTTGCAGTTTAATTAGCAGATGTTATCTTTCACTTGTGGGAAGGTCAGCCATTTTGTTATATTTTTAACCTTCAACTCATTGGATAAGGAATAACCACTTGAACGAAGGCAATCTGATTTATTTGGTCTACGGGATTCACATGGTAATCTCATCAAAAGCACCTTCACAGACATATTAACTGACATTTAATCAAATGTCTGGACACCCCATGATATGGTCAAGTTGACATGTAAAATTAATCATAAAAATCATAAATATTTTTCCCAACAAATATACTTTTTTTGACCATTGGAAGATGTATTTTTAGACATTGTGCAGAAAAAATTTGTTTGTGAATATAGTGATCATTCCATACATTTTTGATTGATGAGGAATAAAAATAATGAAAAGTAATACAGTTCTGGCAAAGAATAAAGATATTTTTCTCTGATACCCTCTACATAAAGCCTACCTTCCAGCAGCCACCTTTCTACTTTCTGACTCAGTGAATTTGACTAACTCATTCTGATGACTGATTCTAATCATGGAATTTCTCTGTCAAACTCCACACCCTGTCCTAAAACTCTACATAATTAGTATTTCCTTTTTCTCTATATGACAGACAGTAAAGCAGTTAGCCTGGTGAGACAGTCTCAAATAATAGGGAGGGGGTAAAGATTCAGCAGAATAAGCCAGAATTCTCTTGGGTAGACACAAGAAAAAGAAAAACCAGGAACATTTACAGTAAATTGTTGTTTAGTTGCCTACAAACTTCATTATGACAATAACTAATTTGTTATAAGTGACTATGCCTACTGATTTTAGTTCATTATTCACTCCTTCATTTAAAGTAAAACACCTGAATTCATATCTTACGTAAGGTACTGTTAATAATGTTTATGTTAAACAGTTAGAGTTTTCAATAAAAGAAAAAACAAAAACCTTTTTGTAATTTATCTTCCATTTTACCCGTCTAGTTACAAGCTTCTAGATGACATGGCTGATACTTGTTTGAACTCATTTTATATAACACATAGCTTCTAAAGATGATCATTTTAGTTTTAACCTGTTTGTACTTTTGAGACATAACATACAAACTGTCATGTCTTTTTATCTAATGCAGTATGTTTATAGCTTATCTTAGTAAAGACTGAGGAATCATGGCTGTTTGTTTACCCCTTTTGAGTTTTCTTCATACCTGTCTTATCACAGGTTTGTCTTTTTATATGGCTACTGCTTGTTTAAAGTATCACTTCTGTATGTTTGTTTACAGCTCTATCCATTGTGCAAAGTCCTTGGTATTGTGGCTATTGAGCACTTGTAGTGTGGTCATTGTGAATTAAAATTCACCCTAAGTATGAAATATACAACAAATTTCAGAGAATTAATTTTAAGAAGAAAGTATTTCATTAACAATTTTATATTGCATACATATTGAAATAGTATTTTGCATATATTACCTCAAATTATTTTACTTGACTTTTTTTAATGTACTATTAAATTTTTAAAATATTTGCCTTATATTTTTTTATATAATATTGGTCTACAGGTAAGTTTAATTGTTAGGTCTTGTAATAGAGACTTTGGGAGACAAAACCATATTCACAATGGTTTTATCATATATGTAGTCAGTTATCACTTATCTTTAGAGCCAAATAGACACAATTCTTGTGATGAAATTAAAGGATGCTCATCAATAAGAAAGGCCAGTTCAGATTTTTAAGCTGGAGTTGAGGGAAGTGACAATAGGAAGAGAGCTCTGGTTCCTGAGAAAGTCATGTATTGGTTGGTGATGGGTATGGTATATAGTAAGCACTTGGTAAATACTAATATTTTTTAAAAGGTTTTGAAGAGATAGTTGTGATAAGGATATATGACACTATCACTAGAGTTATAGTTAAAAGTACAAAGTGTAGGGCCGGAGGGTTAGCTCAGTGGTTCTGGCGCCTGCCTCGCAAGCACAAGGTCCTGAGTTCGATCCCCGGTAACCACATATAATGCTGGACGTGGAGACTCATGCCCACCAACAATCAACACCGCATACCACAATGCCGGACGTGGT